>JAVTVY010012697.1:0-51060 GCA_036873755.1 Hanleya hanleyi
AAGACTATTCGTCGATTGTGGGTTGTTCCTCGAATCCTGAGACGAAGAGTCATGACTGAGTGCCACGACAAACCCACTGGGGGACATCTTGGCGTGATTAAGACGATATCGAAGATCCGGCAGGCCTATACCTGGCCGCATCTTCAAACAGATGTGAGACACTGGTGCAGAAGTTGTGAGGTGTGCAGCCGACACAAGGGCACGGGCAAGAAACCCAGAGGGCCACACCGAGGACAGACGACGGGAAGTCCCGGGGAACGGATAGCCGTGGACCTACTTGGACCGATACCGAGGACGGACAACGGGAATACTTATATTCTGGTGATAGGGGACTACTTTACTCGCTGGGTCGAAGCAGTGGCTTTACCCAACCAGGAGGCCTCGACAGTGGCACAAGCATTGGTGGACCATTATGTATCCAGGTTCGGCGTTCCTACCTTCATCCACTCAGACCAGGGTCGCCAATTTGAAAGCCGTCTATTTAGCGGGATGTGCAGGATTCTGGGTATGCGCAAAACGAGGACAACCGCTTACCACCCCCAGTCCAACGGGATGATTGAAAGATTTAATCGCACATTGGCACAGATGTTACACGCTAGTGTTGATCGACACCCCGGGGATTGGGACCTGCACATACCTCTGGTTCTTCTGGCTTACCGGTCCACGGCCCATGAAACAACAGGACTGTCACCAAACATGATGATGTTCGGAAGGGAGGTAACCGTACCTTCCCACTTGACGATCGGAGCATCGCCAACGGAAAAGAGTGAACCTGTTGCCTGGGTAGAGAATCTACGGGATGAGCTGGTCGAACTGCATCAGAAGGCCAGGGAGACCACCGGTAGGAACCTGAGAAGACAAAAGAAGATATATAATACCCGGGCTACCCAAAACACCTATTCTCCCGGCGACTTGGTTTATTTGCACACCTCGGTCAAACGACGAGGGGAGAACCCGAAGCTGAGGGATCGATGGCTGGGTCCCTTCACGGTGAAGGAAGCCATATCTGATGTGACGTACCGTATCCAGGGTGAGGACGGACGTATACAGGTGGTTCACCATGACCGTCTTAAACCTTGCCATCCACGGACGTCTGCTGGGGAAAGCAGCGAAGAATCCGGGGATGACGCCGATGACGAGGTTGAGACGGAGCTTGAAGACCGACAGAGAGGCATTTTCCCTTATCCCGTAGATTACCCCTCCGTGCGGACGAACCCGAGCAGCGCACCAAGGGCCCCCGGACGTGTTGCTGATTCACGTGTGACTGGCCCACCTTTGGCCAGCTCCGAGGAGGAGAATGAACGCAGGGAACCTACCCGAACTAGGTGTGGCCGAGAGACTCGAAGACCTAGTCGATTTCGGAACTATGTCCTGACATGCAGGCATGCTATATATATGTGAACTCCGAAGGCCCGACACACCGATTTCTCTTTGATGATTTACTGTACATAGCCCACCAATCAAGTCCAATCAAGTACTACAAACAGCGTGACCAAGCATCGGCGAGGGCGCCGATATTTCGAAGGCGTGGGTGGTGTAACGAATATTGGTATCCCCTAAACGGTAAATCAGGACTAAACACAAGCTCGGAACGGAGTGCAAGTCTGAAGCGAAGTGTGTACGCTAACCCGGAAGTGACGGTAATAGTGGTCTACATGAAGCCACAACGCTCAGCATAAATACGGACATACAACGGGGGTATAACTGAATGAACTTACCGTCCAGTATTTGTGTCCATTCTTGGTCTGTTCTGTAATATCAACGGAGATTACTGCATAATGAGAAACTGTGTAAACAATCTACGGCGATATGATCTGCAGTAACGAAAGTGAAACTAGAAGTCGGGAATTCCCCAACGCCTGCTTGGTAATAACGATTGGAGTTATCGTTCCTAACTTGTACATTGAAGTGAGTTATCTTTGACTGGACAGTAGAGATGGCGCTGCGGGAAAGTGTGGCTTGTTATACGGGCGACACGACGACATGTGATCGTTGGCCTGATGGGAATAAAAGTGACTGCATCAAGCGAAAACCTCACTTCTTCACCCAGGACTGAAAGGTAAGGATCATCCAACCTACTGGTACGGTAAGACAGGGATATACTCGGAGACCAAGGGTGTGATTGGTGGACGGTCGGGCAAGCCGTGCGCTGAACGGGAGCAGACCTTGAATTCGTATAGCAGTGGTATTGCCGGTAAACGCGGGCTGCATTCGGACGACCGGTGATTTTCCAGGGATCATGGAACCGGGCTGCTGATACAGGGGAGGTACCTACGGACCAGAAGACAGAGGGAATCACGATCTACCGTGCCTGAGGGTTGGAGGAAGAAGTCACCCTCACAAGCCAGGTTACCTTGCACAGACACCGGAGTGTTCACGGCGGAGAGACATAACGCTGTCTGAGAGCGTTCTCGCCGGTGAGACGGGTGACAGGGCACTGGTGCTTACCTTGGAGGGAGGACGATACGGAGGCATCCTCGCAGGACAGGTTACGACTGAGGAGAAGCAGACGTATCCACGGTGGGAAGACGAATCTACCTGTAGAGTGGAATACAAGGAGAAGCAGACGTATTCACGGTGGGAAGACGAAGCGATCTCCGGAACCAGATGCACCTATAAGGGGAGGACGATCATATCCACGGCGGGAAGCCACGACGCTTTCTGGGGATGACATACTCACCTTAGAGGGAGGGGAACCGCTATATCCATAGCCTCGCTCCGACGACATTGCATAGCCAGAGAGGGGCCAGCAGCCAGGCCGCCCCTACAATTACCTAGCGTGTGGAAAGGGCCAGCAGCCAGGCCGCCCTTTACACGGCACATTATATTAACACTGTACATATTTACATATTTGAATCGCGATCATCCTGTACATTTAATTGAATATTATTGCATATCATTTGACTCTATATCTGCCTTGGTTGTCTCTACGCTCTCCTACTTTCTCGATCCAGACAAGGTGACAGGTCGAAGTGAATCTCTAGTTGGCAAGGACTAGTGTCAGCAGGGACAGCGGCCTGACAGCTTGTACGCTACCATTTAACGAGACCTAGCTCAGCTGCGTCCCGTTTATTGACCGACCCGGCACACGTTACACAAAAGTGGTGGCAGCGGTGGGATTTGCCAACATCCGAGGTTCACAGGAGAGTGAAGATGGAAAGACAACTTGCCCGGGGAAGGCCGGAGGCGGAGTCTACACCCGACCAATCGGGCCTGACTACTAGGGTCAGAGAGGGGGATACAGCGGCCTTAATCGATTTCGGTGAACAACAGTCTCCGACGGCAGCAGGATCACGGGTACGTTGGGAAGACGGTCCGTCATCCGATTTCTGGACTACTCCTGTGGGGACTGACCTCGAGGAAAGGACCAGAAGGCCGAGCCTCGTGATCAACGACGAAAGCGGAGGAGACACCGGACTATGGGCACCAGTCACCCCGGCGAGCAATACTTCACTAGCAGCCCAGGCGCCAGTAAGTCGGCTCACATACGGTGAAGAAGAAGACGATAACCCGACTGGTATCCGGCTTCGGAGGAATCAACCAAGCCAAGAAGCAACTCGAACCAAATCGACACCTACTGAGGAGGAAATGTCCCCCTGGATGAGTGGCATGGGGAAGATGGACGAAACTATCCAGGGCCTCGCCGCGGCAACCAGGGAAATGCAGGATTGCCTGAAAACAGTCATTGGTCTGTTTGGTCAACAACAGGTCTCACCGAAGACGGGACAAGGCGAAAAAAGTTCCGCTGGTAGGACGACGGATCACCAGGAACCGAAACAGGAGGGAGATGGGCCAAATCCAGCGTTAAGATGCGCAGACGGGAAACCACAAGCTCCCATGGAAACGGTGGCAAGAGAAAAATCGTCGAAAGCTCTGGTGAAAGTGTCTACGTTCGATGGTTCCAGCCCATGGAGAGACTACCTCGTACACTTTAACCATTGTGCTGCTTTGAATCGATGGGGAGATACAGAGAGAGGACAGTACTTAGCCGTATCATTACGGGGAGCTGCCCAGCAGGTCCTCGCGGCATTGAAGTCCAAACCAGGAGAGGTCGAGTATGCAAGTCTGGTATCCGCTCTAGAACGCCGGTTCGCACCCCCCAACCAGACGGATTTGTACAAATCACAACTGAAGGTAAGGTTTCGACAAAAGGATGAAGGACTGCCCGAGCTCGGCTCCAGCATTACCCGCCTCGTTCAGCTCGCCTACCCCGACGCTGGTGATGACGTCCAAAATACATTGGCTAAGGACCAATTCTTAGAGGCAGTGGGTGATGACCTAAGGTTCCAAGTTTGGCAGTCTCATCCCAAGTCACTGGATGCTGCGGTACATACAGCGGTAGAAGTAGAAGCGTACCGGGCAGCACAGCGACGGAGGAGCACTCATACGGCAAAAAGTACCGGGAAGGGAGAGGAAGAGAAGGCTAGTATCGGAGAAGACGAATTCTCCCCGGAGATGGCAGAACTAAGACGGGAGTTCAAGGAGTTGATAGACCAGATCACCAAAGTTAAGCCCCAATCTCTACAACCACGACGACCAGGAAGACCGTATCAACGACAGCGCGGGACCGGGGAAGGACCAAGGTGTTGCTGGGAGTGCGGCGGAGAGGACCATTTTAAACGGTCCTGCCCGCGGCTACAAAAACCACCTTATAATCCCAAAGGCCCTTCGGCGGTACAGAAGGCAAATTCCCCATGGGAGGCTGGACTTTATCTCCCGGTACGTATTGGACCAACCATGATGTCATGCTGCGTGGATACAGGAGCCTCTGTCTGCATTCTTAACAAGGATGTCTACGATCAACTGGAACCCGGCAGGAAGCCAGCACTGAGTGAACCTTCCTTCCCCTGCCTTCGTATGGCTGATGGAACGGACATGGACCTCGAAGGCGAGGGTGAATTCAAGCTAACGATTGGAGGGGTAATGCGTAAGCAGAAGATGGTGGTTGGAACCCTCACGGTTGATGCCTTATTGGGGTACGACTTTTTAACGAAACACCACTGCGTGATCGACGCCGTAAGTCACCGCCTGAGGATCGGGGGAAGATTCATTCAATGTGAGGTAGTGGGATTTCCGGGTTGTCATCGGGTGTCTGTTACGGAAACCTTTACCATACCCCCAGGTACCCAGATGATCACTGCTGTCAAGGCCCAAGGAGCACTAGGAGGGGAAGTCGGCATGACAGAGAACGAACCGGAATTTACACAACGGACAGGGGCGATCATGGCGAGGACGCTGTCCCAGGTGAATTCTGACGGAGATGTGCCTGTAAGATTTCTTAATCTATCTAGCGAACCTGCAGTAATAAAGGCTGGCACGTTATGTGGCAACATCTCGAGAATAGATGCAGCTGAGGTCGTGTCCGGAACGAGCACTGCGGGAACATATTCCAAACAGACAAGGGTACCAAAGAAGATACCATCAGCAGGATGCCCAGAACATCTGAAAGGACTGGTTAAGGAGTCCAGCAACAGGTTGACGAACCAACAGGCCTTTAAAGTGGAAGAATTAGTCACGAAGTACTCCACCCTATTTGCGAAGGATGACAGCGATATGGAACACACCAGCCTGGTTGAACATCACATCAAGACGGGTAATGCGCCTCCAATCCGCATACCACCTCGACGGCCCCCAATACACGCCAGGCAGGAAATAGACAACCAGGTGGACCAGATGCTGGAAAGGGGAGTGATAGAGCCAGCCACAGGTCCATGGTCTGCGCCTGTGGTATTGGTACGAAAGAAGGACGGGAAGATGCGATTCTGCGTGGACTATAGGGCCTTGAATCAAGTCACGGAGAAGGACGCCTTCCCTCTGCCACGGATAAATGATCTGCTAGACCATATGTCCGGGTCCAGTTGGTGGAGCACTTTGGATCTCATGGCTGGTTACTGGCAGGTTGGCATTGCACCCGAGGATAAGAGCAAGACCGCATTCGCTACGAGGAAGGGGCTATACCAATTCCAGGTTATGCCCTTTGGACTGTGTAATGCTCCAGGGACATTCGAGCGTCTGATGGAAGCCGCCCTAGCCGGGCTCAACTATGAGACCTGCCTAATTTACCTAGACGACGTGATCATCTTCGGTCACACGTTTGAACAGATGATGCAAAGATTGGAAGACGTCTTCGTCAGGCTACAGCAGCACGGTCTAAAGCTAAAACCATCTAAGTGTACCATAGGTACTCGGGAGGCGTTGTACCTGGGACACATCGTCTCTGAGGAAGGAGTCCGGACGGACCCTGACAAGATTCGATCTGTTCAAGAATGGCCGGTCCCCGTGACACAGACAGAAGTCCGCAGCTTCCTGGGCCTCTGTAGTTACTACCGGAGGTTCATCCGTGACTTTGCTACCATCGCCGCCCCATTACATCAGCTTACTGAGAAGAAGAAGATCTTCGTGTGGGACGAAGTGGCCCAAAACGCTTTCGATACTCTCAAACAGAAACTGACGACGTCACCGGTCTTGGCCATGCCAGACTGGAAGGAGGCCTTCATCATCGATACCGACGCCAGTAACTTCGGAATCGGGGCTGTGCTCTCTCAAAGAATCAACGGGGAGGAACGAGTAGTGGCCTATGGCAGTCGAGTCCTGTCAAAATCCGAACGGTCATACTGCGTAACTCGTCGGGAACTTTTGGCAGTGGTTTACTTCGTAAAATACTTCCGTCATTACCTGTACGGTAAACCGTTCCTGCTACGTACGGACCATGCATCTCTGCGTTGGCTCATGAATTTCAAGGAACCCGAAGGCCAGCTGGCGCGGTGGATTCAAGCCCTGTCCCTCTACACCTTCACGATAGAACACCGGCCAGGAAAGAAGCACGGAAATGCGGATGCCCTGAGTAGGAGGCCATGTAAACAGTGTGGAGATACGGGGACCCCCAGAGTTGATCAGACTGCACGATTGATTGGATTGAGGACGTCACGGGAAGACTTTGCTAGGGCTCAGGCAGACGATCCCGACCTCGGACCAGTCTTTGGATGGATTGCTCAAGGAGCACGTCCAGCGTGGGGAAATATCAGCGCACACAGCACCGTCACCAAATGCCTCTGGGGTATGTACAAACTGTTGGAAGTCCAGGATGGGGTACTTGTGAGAAGATGGGGTACTTGTGAGAAGATGGGTTAACACTCGAGGGAAGACTATTCGTCGATTGTGGGTTGTTCCTCGAATCCTGAGACGAAGAGTCATGACTGAGTGCCACGACAAACCCACTGGGGGACATCTTGGCGTGATTAAGACGATATCGAAGATCCGGCAGGCCTATACCTGGCCGCATCTTCAAACAGATGTGAGACACTGGTGCAGAAGTTGTGAGGTGTGCAGCCGACACAAGGGCACGGGCAAGAAACCCAGAGGGCCACACCGAGGACAGACAACGGGAAGTCCCGGGGAACGGATAGCTGTGGACCTACTTGGACCGATACCGAGGACGGACAGCGGGAATACTTATATTCTGGTGATAGGGGACTACTTTACTCGCTGGGTCGAAGCAGTGGCTTTACCCAACCAGGAGGCCTCGACAGTGGCACAAGCATTGGTGGACCATTATGTATCCAGGTTCGGCGTTCCTACCTTCATCCACTCAGACCAGGGTCGCCAATTTGAAAGCCGTCTATTTAGCGGGATGTGCAGGATTCTGGGTATGCGCAAAACGAGGACAACCGCTTACCACCCCCAGTCCAACGGGATGATTGAAAGATTTAATCGCACATTGGCACAGATGTTACACGCTAGTGTTGATCGACACCCCGGGGATTGGGACCTGCACATACCTCTGGTTCTTCTGGCTTACCGGTCCACGGCCCATGAAACAACAGGACTGTCACCAAACATGATGATGTTCGGAAGGGAGGTAACCGTACCTTCCCACTTGACGATCGGAGCATCGCCAACGGAAAAGAGTGAACCTGTTGCCTGGGTAGAGAATCTACGGGATGAGCTGGTCGAACTGCATCAGAAGGCCAGGGAGACCACCGGTAGGAACCTGAGAAGACAAAAGAAGATATATAATACCCGGGCTACCCAAAACACCTATTCTCCCGGCGACTTGGTTTATTTGCACACCTCGGTCAAACGACGAGGGGAGAACCCGAAGCTGAGGGATCGATGGCTGGGTCCCTTCACGGTGAAGGAAGCCATATCTGATGTGACGTACCGTATCCAGGGTGAGGACGGACGTATACAGGTGGTTCACCATGACCGTCTTAAACCTTGCCATCCACGGACGTCTGCTGGGGAAAGCAGCGAAGAATCCGGGGATGACGCCGATGGCGAGGTTGAGACGGAGCCTGAAGACCGACAGAGAGGCATTTTCCCTTATCCCGTAGATTATCCCTCCGTGCGGACGAACCCGAGCAGCGCACCAAGGGCCCCCGGACGTGTTGCTGATTCACGTGTGACTGGCCCACCTTTGGCCAGCTCCGAGGAGGAGAATGAACGCAGGGAACCTACCCGAACTAGGTGTGGCCGAGAGACTCGAAGACCTAGTCGATTTCGGAACTATGTCCTGACATGCAGGCATGCTATATATATGTGAACTCCGAAGGTCCGACACACCGATTTCTCTTTGATGATTTACTGTACATAGCCCACCAATCAAGACCAATCAAGTGCCTCAAACAGCGTGAGCGAGCATCGGCGAGGGCGCCGATATTTCGAAGGCGTGGGTGGTGTAACGAATATTGGTATCCCCTAAACGGTAAATCAGGACTAAACACAAGCTCGGACCGGAGTGCAAGTCTGAAGCGAAGTGTGTACGCTAACCCGGAAGTGACGGTAATAGTGGTCTACATGAAGCCACAACGCTCAGCATAAATACGGACATACAACGGGGGTATAACTGAATGAACTTACCGTCCAGTATTTGTGTCCATTCTTGGTCTGTTCTGTAATATCAACGGAGATTACTGCATAATGAGAAACTGTGTAAACAATCTACGGCGATATGATCTGCAGTAACGAAAGTGAAACTAGAAGTCGGGAATTCCCCAACGCCTGCTTGGTAATAACGATTGGAGTTATCGTTCCTAACTTGTACATTGAAGTGAGTTATCTTTGACTGGACAGTAGAGATGGCGCTGCGGGAAAGTGTGGCTTGTTATACGGGCGACACGACGACATGTGATCGTTGGCCTGATGGGAATAAAAGTGACTGCATCAAGCGAAAACCTCACTTCTTCACCCAGGACTGAAAGGTAAGGATCATCCAACCTACTGGTACGGTAAGACAGGGATATACTCGGAGACCAAGGGTGTGATTGGTGGACGGTCGGGCAAGCCGTGCGCTGAACGGGAGCAGACCTTGAATTCGTATAGCAGTGGTATTGCCGGTAAACGCGGGCTGCATTCGGACGACCGGTGATTTTCCAGGGATCATGGAACCGGGCTGCTGATACAGGGGAGGTACCTACGGACCAGAAGACAGAGGGAATCACGATCTACCGTGCCTGAGGGTTGGAGGAAGAAGTCACCCTCACAAGCCAGGTTACCTTGCACAGACACCGGAGTGTTCACGGCGGAGAGACATAACGCTGTCTGAGAGCGTTCTCGCCGGTGAGACGGGTGACAGGGCACTGGTGCTTACCTTGGAGGGAGGACGATACGGAGGCATCCTCGCAGGACAGGTTACGACTGAGGAGAAGCAGACGTATCCACGGTGGGAAGACGAATCTACCTGTAGAGTGGAATACAAGGAGAAGCAGACGTATTCACGGTGGGAAGACGAAGCGATCTCCGGAACCAGATGCACCTATAAGGGGAGGACGATCATATCCACGGCGGGAAGCCACGACGCTTTCTGGGGATGACATACTCACCTTAGAGGGAGGGGAACCGCTATATCCATAGCCTCGCTCCGACGACATTGCATAGCCAGAGAGGGGCCAGCAGCCAGGCCGCCCC
The DNA here is from genome assembly GCA_036873755.1 of Hanleya hanleyi. Taxonomy (NCBI): domain Eukaryota; kingdom Metazoa; phylum Mollusca; class Polyplacophora; order Lepidopleurida; family Hanleyidae; genus Hanleya; species Hanleya hanleyi. The sequence goes on from JAVTVY010012697.1 coordinate 9,907, forward strand.
TACAATTACCTAGCGTGTGGAAAGGGCCAGCAGCCAGGCCGCCCTTTACACGGCACATTATATTAACACTGTACATATTTACATATTTGAATCGCGATCATCCTGTACATTTAATTGAATATTATTGCATATCATTTGACTCTATATCTGCCTTGGTTGTCTCTACGCTCTCCTACTTTCTCGATCCAGACAAGGTGACAGGTCGAAGTGAATCTCTAGTTGGCAAGGACTAGTGTCAGCAGGGACAGCGGCCTGACAGCTTGTACGCTACCATTTAACGAGACCTAGCTCAGCTGCGTCCCGTTTATTGACCGACCCGGCACACGTTACACAAAAGTGGTGGCAGCGGTGGGATTTGCCAACATCCGAGGTTCACAGGAGAGTGAAGATGGAAAGACAACTTGCCCGGGGAAGGCCGGAGGCGGAGTCTACACCCGACCAATCGGGCCTGACTACTAGGGTCAGAGAGGGGGATACAGCGGCCTTAATCGATTTCGGTGAACAACAGTCTCCGACGGCAGCAGGATCACGGGTACGTTGGGAAGACGGTCCGTCATCCGATTTCTGGACTACTCCTGTGGGGACTGACCTCGAGGAAAGGACCAGAAGGCCGAGCCTCGTGATCAACGACGAAAGCGGAGGAGACACCGGACTATGGGCACCAGTCACCCCGGCGAGCAATACTTCACTAGCAGCCCAGGCGCCAGTAAGTCGGCTCACATACGGTGAAGAAGAAGACGATAACCCGACTGGTATCCGGCTTCGGAGGAATCAACCAAGCCAAGAAGCAACTCGAACCAAATCGACACCTACTGAGGAGGAAATGTCCCCCTGGATGAGTGGCATGGGGAAGATGGACGAAACTATCCAGGGCCTCGCCGCGGCAACCAGGGAAATGCAGGATTGCCTGAAAACAGTCATTGGTCTGTTTGGTCAACAACAGGTCTCACCGAAGACGGGACAAGGCGAAAAAAGTTCCGCTGGTAGGACGACGGATCACCAGGAACCGAAACAGGAGGGAGATGGGCCAAATCCAGCGTTAAGATGCGCAGACGGGAAACCACAAGCTCCCATGGAAACGGTGGCAAGAGAAAAATCGTCGAAAGCTCTGGTGAAAGTGTCTACGTTCGATGGTTCCAGCCCATGGAGAGACTACCTCGTACACTTTAACCATTGTGCTGCTTTGAATCGATGGGGAGATACAGAGAGAGGACAGTACTTAGCCGTATCATTACGGGGAGCTGCCCAGCAGGTCCTCGCGGCATTGAAGTCCAAACCAGGAGAGGTCGAGTATGCAAGTCTGGTATCCGCTCTAGAACGCCGGTTCGCACCCCCCAACCAGACGGATTTGTACAAATCACAACTGAAGGTAAGGTTTCGACAAAAGGATGAAGGACTGCCCGAGCTCGGCTCCAGCATTACCCGCCTCGTTCAGCTCGCCTACCCCGACGCTGGTGATGACGTCCAAAATACATTGGCTAAGGACCAATTCTTAGAGGCAGTGGGTGATGACCTAAGGTTCCAAGTTTGGCAGTCTCATCCCAAGTCACTGGATGCTGCGGTACATACAGCGGTAGAAGTAGAAGCGTACCGGGCAGCACAGCGACGGAGGAGCACTCATACGGCAAAAAGTACCGGGAAGGGAGAGGAAGAGAAGGCTAGTATCGGAGAAGACGAATTCTCCCCGGAGATGGCAGAACTAAGACGGGAGTTCAAGGAGTTGATAGACCAGATCACCAAAGTTAAGCCCCAATCTCTACAACCACGACGACCAGGAAGACCGTATCAACGACAGCGCGGGACCGGGGAAGGACCAAGGTGTTGCTGGGAGTGCGGCGGAGAGGACCATTTTAAACGGTCCTGCCCGCGGCTACAAAAACCACCTTATAATCCCAAAGGCCCTTCGGCGGTACAGAAGGCAAATTCCCCATGGGAGGCTGGACTTTATCTCCCGGTACGTATTGGACCAACCATGATGTCATGCTGCGTGGATACAGGAGCCTCTGTCTGCATTCTTAACAAGGATGTCTACGATCAACTGGAACCCGGCAGGAAGCCAGCACTGAGTGAACCTTCCTTCCCCTGCCTTCGTATGGCTGATGGAACGGACATGGACCTCGAAGGCGAGGGTGAATTCAAGCTAACGATTGGAGGGGTAATGCGTAAGCAGAAGATGGTGGTTGGAACCCTCACGGTTGATGCCTTATTGGGGTACGACTTTTTAACGAAACACCACTGCGTGATCGACGCCGTAAGTCACCGCCTGAGGATCGGGGGAAGATTCATTCAATGTGAGGTAGTGGGATTTCCGGGTTGTCATCGGGTGTCTGTTACGGAAACCTTTACCATACCCCCAGGTACCCAGATGATCACTGCTGTCAAGGCCCAAGGAGCACTAGGAGGGGAAGTCGGCATGACAGAGAACGAACCGGAATTTACACAACGGACAGGGGCGATCATGGCGAGGACGCTGTCCCAGGTGAATTCTGACGGAGATGTGCCTGTAAGATTTCTTAATCTATCTAGCGAACCTGCAGTAATAAAGGCTGGCACGTTATGTGGCAACATCTCGAGAATAGATGCAGCTGAGGTCGTGTCCGGAACGAGCACTGCGGGAACATATTCCAAACAGACAAGGGTACCAAAGAAGATACCATCAGCAGGATGCCCAGAACATCTGAAAGGACTGGTTAAGGAGTCCAGCAACAGGTTGACGAACCAACAGGCCTTTAAAGTGGAAGAATTAGTCACGAAGTACTCCACCCTATTTGCGAAGGATGACAGCGATATGGAACACACCAGCCTGGTTGAACATCACATCAAGACGGGTAATGCGCCTCCAATCCGCATACCACCTCGACGGCCCCCAATACACGCCAGGCAGGAAATAGACAACCAGGTGGACCAGATGCTGGAAAGGGGAGTGATAGAGCCAGCCACAGGTCCATGGTCTGCGCCTGTGGTATTGGTACGAAAGAAGGACGGGAAGATGCGATTCTGCGTGGACTATAGGGCCTTGAATCAAGTCACGGAGAAGGACGCCTACCCTCTGCCACGGATAAATGATCTGCTAGACCATATGTCCGGATCCAGTTGGTGGAGCACTTTGGATCTCATGGCTGGTTACTGGCAGGTTGGCATTGCACCCGAGGATAAGAGCAAGACCGCATTCGCTACGAGGAAGGGGCTATACCAATTCCAGGTTATGCCCTTTGGACTGTGTAATGCTCCAGGGACATTCGAGCGTCTGATGGAAGCCGTCCTAGCCGGGCTCAACTATGAGACCTGCCTAATTTACCTAGACGACGTGATCATCTTCGGTCACACGTTTGAACAGATGATGCAAAGATTGGAAGACGTCTTCGTCAGGCTACAGCAGCACGGTCTAAAGCTAAAACCATCTAAGTGTACCATAGGTACTCGGGAGGCGTTGTACCTAGGACACATCGTCTCTGAGGAAGGAGTCCGGACGGACCCTGACAAGATTCGATCTGTTCAAGAATGGCCGGTCCCCGTGACACAGACAGAAGTCCGCAGCTTCCTGGGCCTCTGTAGTTACTACCGGAGGTTCATCCGTGACTTTGCTACCATCGCCGCCCCATTACATCAGCTTACTGAGAAGAAGAAGATCTTCGTGTGGGACGAAGTGGCCCAAAACGCTTTTGATACTCTCAAACAGAAACTGACGACGTCACCGGTCTTGGCCATGCCAGACTGGAAGGAGGCCTTCATCATCGATACCGACGCCAGTAACTTCGGAATCGGGGCTGTGCTCTCTCAAAGAATCAACGGGGAGGAACGAGTAGTGGCCTATGGCAGTCGAGTCCTGTCAAAATCCGAACGGTCATACTGCGTAACTCGTCGGGAACTTTTGGCAGTGGTTTACTTCGTAAAATACTTCCGTCATTACCTGTACGGTAAACCGTTCCTGCTACGTACGGACCATGCATCTCTGCGTTGGCTCATGAATTTCAAGGAACCCGAAGGCCAGCTGGCGCGGTGGATTCAAGCCCTGTCCCTCTACACCTTCACGATAGAACACCGGCCAGGAAAGAAGCACGGAAATGCGGATGCCCTGAGTAGGAGGCCATGTAAACAGTGTGGAGATACGGGGACCCCCAGAGTTGATCAGACTGCACGATTGATTGGATTGAGGACGTCACGGGAAGACTTTGCTAGGGCTCAGGCAGACGATCCCGACCTCGGACCAGTCTTTGGATGGATTGCTCAAGGAGCACGTCCAGCGTGGGGAAATATCAGCGCACACAGCACCGTCACCAAATGCCTCTGGGGTATGTACAAACTGTTGGAAGTCCAGGATGGGGTACTTGTGAGAAGATGGGGTACTTGTGAGAAGATGGGTTAACACTCGAGGGAAGACTATTCGTCGATTGTGGGTTGTTCCTCGAATCCTGAGACGAAGAGTCATGACTGAGTGCCACGACAAACCCACTGGGGGACATCTTGGCGTGATTAAGACGATATCGAAGATCCGGCAGGCCTATACCTGGCCGCATCTTCAAACAGATGTGAGACACTGGTGCAGAAGTTGTGAGGTGTGCAGCCGACACAAGGGCACGGGCAAGAAACCCAGAGGGCCACACCGAGGACAGACAACGGGAAGTCCCGGGGAACGGATAGCTGTGGACCTACTTGGACCGATACCGAGGACGGACAGCGGGAATACTTATATTCTGGTGATAGGGGACTACTTTACTCGCTGGGTCGAAGCAGTGGCTTTACCCAACCAGGAGGCCTCGACAGTGGCACAAGCATTGGTGGACCATTATGTATCCAGGTTCGGCGTTCCTACCTTCATCCACTCAGACCAGGGTCGCCAATTTGAAAGCCGTCTATTTAGCGGGATGTGCAGGATTCTGGGTATGCGCAAAACGAGGACAACCGCTTACCACCCCCAGTCCAACGGGATGATTGAAAGATTTAATCGCACATTGGCACAGATGTTACACGCTAGTGTTGATCGACACCCCGGGGATTGGGACCTGCACATACCTCTGGTTCTTCTGGCTTACCGGTCCACGGCCCATGAAACAACAGGACTGTCACCAAACATGATGATGTTCGGAAGGGAGGTAACCGTACCTTCCCACTTGACGATCGGAGCATCGCCAACGGAAAAGAGTGAACCTGTTGCCTGGGTAGAGAATCTACGGGATGAGCTGGTCGAACTGCATCAGAAGGCCAGGGAGACCACCGGTAGGAACCTGAGAAGACAAAAGAAGATATATAATACCCGGGCTACCCAAAACACCTATTCTCCCGGCGACTTGGTTTATTTGCACACCTCGGTCAAACGACGAGGGGAGAACCCGAAGCTGAGGGATCGATGGCTGGGTCCCTTCACGGTGAAGGAAGCCATATCTGATGTGACGTACCGTATCCAGGGTGAGGACGGACGTATACAGGTGGTTCACCATGACCGTCTTAAACCTTGCCATCCACGGACGTCTGCTGGGGAAAGCAGCGAAGAATCCGGGGATGACGCCGATGACGAGGTTGAGACGGAGCCTGAAGACCGACAGAGAGGCATTTTCCCTTATCCCGTAGATTACCCCTCCGTGCGGACGAACCCGAGCAGCGCACCAAGGGCCCCCGGACGTGTTGCTGATTCACGTGTGACTGGCCCACCTTTGGCCAGCTCAGAGGAAGAGAATGAACGCAGGGAACCTACCCGAACTACGTGTGGCCGAGAGACTCGAAGACCTAGTCGATTTCGGAACTATGTCCTGACATGCAGGCATGCTATATATATGTGAACTCCGAAGGTCCGACACGCTGATTTCTCTTTGATGATTTACTGTACATAGCCCACCAATCAAGTCCAATCAAGTACTACAAACAGCGTGACCAAGCATCGCGAGGGCGCCGATATTTCGAAGGCGTGGGTGGTGTAACGAATATTGGTATCCCCTAAACGGTAAATCAGGACTAAACACAAGCTCGGACCGGAGTGCAAGTCTGAAGCGAAGTGTGTACGCTAACCCGGAAGTGACGGAAATCGGGGTCTACATGAAGCCACAACGCTCAGCATAAAATACGGACATACAACGGGGGTATAACTGAATGAACTTACCGTCCCGTATTTGTGTCCAGTCTTGGTCTGTGATATCAACGGAGATTACTGCATAATGTTCCCGTTGACAGAGAAACTGTGTAAACAATACACGGCGATATGATCAGCAGTAACGAAAGTGAAACTAGAAGTCGGGAATTCCCCAACGCCTGCTTGGTGATAACGATTGGAGTTATCGTTCCTAACTTGTACAATGATGTGAGTTATCTTTGACTGGACAGTAGAGATGGCGCTGCGGGAAAATGTGGCTTGTCATACGGGCGACACGACGACATGTGATCGTTGGCCTGATGGGTATAAAAGTGACTGCATCAAGCGAAAACCTCACTTCTTCACCCAGGACTGAAAGGTAAGGATCATCCAACCTACTGGTACGGTAAGACGGGGATATACTCGGAGACCAAGGGTGTGATCGGTGGACGGTCGGGCAAGCCTTGCGCTGGACGGGAGCAGACCTCGGATACGTATAGCAGCGGTATTGCCGGTAAACGCGGGCTGCGTTCGGACGACCGGTGATTTTCCAGGGATCATGGAACCGGGCTGCTGATACAGGGGAGGTACCTACGGACCAGAAGACAGAGGGAATCACGATCTACCGTGCCTGAGGGTTGGAGGAAGAAGTCACCCTCACAAGCCAGGTTACCTTGCACAGACACCGGAGTGTTCACGGCGGAGAGGCATAACGCTGCCTGAGAGCGTTCTCGCCGGTGGAACGGGTGACAGGGCACTGGAGCTTACCTTGGAGGGAAGACGATACGGAGGCATCCTCGCAAGACAGGTTACAACTGGGGGAAGCGGACGTATCCACGGTGGGAAGACGAACCTACCTGTAGAGGGGACCTCATACAAGGAGAAGCAGACGTATCCACGGTGGGAAGACGAAGCGATCTCCGGAACCATACGCACCTATAAGGGGAGGACGATCATATCCACGGTGGGAAGCCACGACGCTTTCTGGGGACGACATACCCACCTTAGAGGGAGGAGAACCGCTATATCCATAGCCTCGCTCCAACGACGTTCCATAGCCAGAGAGGGGCCAGCAGCCAGGCCGCCCCTACGATCACCTACCGTGTGGAAAGGGCCAGCAGCCAGGCCGCCCTTTACACGGCACTTTATATTAACACTGTACATATTTACATCTTTGAATCGCGATCATCCTGTACATTTAATTGAATATAATTGCATATTATTTGACCCTATATCTGCCTTGGTTGTCTCTACGCTCTCCTACTTTCTCGATCCAGACAAGGTGACAGGTCGAAGTGAATCTCTAGTTGGCAAGGACTAGTGTCAGCAGGGACAGCGGCCTGACAGCTTGTACGCTACCATTTAACGAGACCTAGCTCAGCTGCGTCCCGTTTATTGACCGACCCGGCACACGTTACAACCTTATTGCACACCTGTACTCGCAAACTGAACACTTTCTCCCCAGTGTGAGTTCTCATATGTTAATGTACACTGTTGCACACTGGAAGGGTCTCTCCAGTGTGAATCCAGAGTCGACTTTACTGCACAACTGTACTCGCATACTGAACACTTAAAAGGTTTCTCTCCAGTGTGAGTTCTCATGTGTGTTCAGAGTTGACTTTACTGCACACCTGTACTCGCAGGGTTTCTCTCCAGTGTGAATCCAGATATGACTTTACTGCACACCCATACTCTTGGAGGGTTTCTCTCCAGTGTGAGTTCTCCTATGTCTATGTAGAGATGACTTTTGTGTACATCTAAACTCGCACACTGAACACTTGACGGGTTTCTCTCCAGTGTAAGTTCTCATGTGTAATCAAAGTACTTTTGTGTACACCTAAACTCACACACTGAACACTTGAAGGGTTTCTCTCCGGTCGGAGTTCTCATATGTGTGTATTCAGAGTCGCATTTACTGCACACCTGTACTCGCACACTGAACGCTGAACTCTTGAACAGGGGTCAAAATGTTCCAGATTTCCAGGTCATCCCAGTGAGATCGAGGTCATCCATTACATATGGTACATGTATCGTACAGTTTACCTTAAACTTTAAGGACAGCGATCCCCTTAGAGGGTCAAAATTGGTCATTTTTTTTTTATTTCTTCATTCAAATATTCACTATTTCCTCTAACATTTGGTGAAAAAACGAAATCAAAATTATAAATAGAAGTGCTTCAATATTAGGATTAAAAATTTAGTTTCCGAGGAACTGGAACAATTAAACAGATTGCCTTAGCTTGGGCTTGGCTACTATTATTTTTGTCTGTTGAATTTCCCTTTCCAAAACTCATTTCCGCAGTATTATGGTAAGCTAATTATCTATTAGTCCTACTTGTTTACATTAATCTACCCCCTTCTGATCAAAACCATGCAAACATCCGTATTTTTGTTTCTAATTATAACAGTGACACTTCACTCAGACACCCGCCGTGAAATATCAGCTCAACAAGTTTTAGCTAGTTTTTTAAAGTTTAAATTGGACTTTAAACCGCCTTGATGAAAAAAAACTCAGAATAAACAGGAATTCGAGTAGGTCCCATTAGACAGATTAAAAATGTATTTGACAATAGAATTCAAGCAAAAAATTTGGATTAATTCATCAGATGTATAGCTGGACACATTTTGCTTGATTTCTAGCCTTTCATTTTTGTACAAAATCCGAGATTTAAACGTTTATTTCTCGTAAAGTATCCTTGCTACCCTTTTGAAATTTGGCATGCTTGTTACTTATAAGGTGATCTAGTAAACTTTATCTCACTTTTTGTAAGTTCGGATTAATTTTTTAATTATTCAACTTTTAAGACAAACGACCGTAAAAAAGTACGTTTTTTTTCAATTTATTTTAGTAAAATAGTTGTAAAAACAAAACCAGGCAAAAATAAAAAAATGAGATAAAGTTTACTAGTTCGAATTGTCTCCTATCAAGGTATACCATCAAAGTTGAAACAAGACCAACAGTTTTCATGAAATTTCAATTGAAAAATGGACGCTATTGTTTTCATTTTCATTTTTTAAAATTGAAATATTTTCTACACAGTAGTAGCGTTGGTTATACAAATCATATGGTTGGAATCCCTACGATGTAAGCTTTCATAAAATATATAGTGGTTATTATGGTTATCTTGTATATTTACTGATACAGACAACAAATTGTCATGGGGGTGCAAAAACTGCCTCTAAGGGGATAGCTATCCTTAATTGTAATCTTAATGGACTTCCGATTTCTTTTCTTCTTTTTTTATTTCTGCCAAATGCAATTTCCAGAACATAAACTCGAAAGAAAAAAAAAACCCAGTTGAGAATAATATCTTGCACATCCTCATGTCGGCATAATATTATAATACAACTTCCATTTTCTCTTGGGGTAAAAGTGTCACATCACAATCGAATGCACAAGTTGCAAATTTGGCTTCTTGAATTCAAGACAAACCACACTGGGCGTCTTGTTATTTTCATTATCAAAACTCAACCAGGAATGAGGATCTACAATGTATTTTGTCTCCGTGAATCTTGAAAGTGATAAACTTTCATTGAAGCACTGGTCGATTTGTACATCACTCCCACTCGATTCTGCACGTGATTCTGAATGGTTGCACAGCCCTACATCAACTTCATATGACATGGAAATTTCTTATGGTGTTTGGGATGTTTGAGTATCATCAGTATTCTAGGAGGAATCGGCTCCATCAGCCCTGGGAGGTTTTGATGCCCCCAAAACCTCGGAAATGATTTTATACTTTGTTGGCCAAGCATTAATGATGTAAAGTGCTGTCAGCCATGGCAAGTTCGTGGTGTTGTTGTAATTGAAAGGGCATGGGTTAAATTGTTCCCAGGGAACTAATGCTGTCATAGCCTGAAGTGTTGACAGGAAGGGAGGTGACTCGTGGCGACAGTCTTGGACAGGTTGGAGGGGCAGGAACAAATGTTCCACTTAGGACCATTTCACACTGGTCAGCATCCACTCATTTAGCAAACATGGCCGGCAATAAAGTTGGGCTGTCAACGGGAAAAGATGAACAAATATTTCCAACAATTCTGCCAAATCCATGATACTGACAGTTTTTACGGATTCAATTTCTTTGTGATCAAACACTTGAAGGGTTTCTCTCCAGTGTGAGTTCTCATGTGTGTATTCAGAACATCTTTTCGTGCACACCTATACTCACACACAGAATACTTGAAGGGTTTCTCCAGTGTGAATCCAGATACTTTACTGAACAACTGTACTCGCACACTGAACACATGAAGGGTTCCTCTCCAGTGTGAGCTCTCATGTGTGTATGCAGAACATCTTTTCGTGCACACCTATATTCACACACAGAATACTTGAAGGGTTTCTCCAGTGTGAATCCATATACTTTACTGAACAACTGTACTCGCACACTGAACACATGAAGGGTTCCTCTCCAGCGTGAGTTCTCATGTGTGTATCCAGAACATCTTTTCGTGCACACCTATACTCACACACAGAACACTTGAAGGGTTTCTACAGTGTGAATCCAGATACGACTTTACTGCACAACTGTACTCGCACACTGAACACATGAAGGGTTCCTCTCCAGTGCGAGTTCTCATGTGTGTATCCAGAACATCTTCTGGTGCACACCTATACTCACACACAGACCACTTGAAGGGTTTCTCCAGTGTGAATCCAGATGTGACTTTGCTGCACAACTGTACTCGCACACTGAACAAATGAAGGGTTCCTCTCCAGTGTGAGTTATGTTTAACCAGACTAAACTTTTGTGTACGCCTATACTCACACACTGAACAGTTGAAGGGTTTCTCCCCAGTGTGAGTTCTCATGTGTGTATCCAGAACATCTTTTCGTGCACACCTATACACACACACAGAACACTTGAAGGGCTTCTCCAGTGTGAATCCAGATATGACTTTACTGCACAACTGTACTCGCACACTGAACACATGAAGGGTTTCTCTCCAGTGTGAGTTATGTTTAACCAGACTAAACTTTTGTGTACGCCTATACTCACACACTGAACAGTTGAAGGGTTTCTCCCCAGTGTGAGTTCTCATACGTTTAACCAGATTAGACTTTGTTGCACACCTATACTCGTACACTGGACACTTGAATGGTTTCTCCCGTGTGAGTTCTCATATGTGTACACCTATACTCACACACTGAACACTTGAAGGGTTTCTCTCCAGTGTGAGTTCTCGTGCGTATCCAGAACATTGTCTCATGCGCATCTGTACTAGGGTTTCTCTCCAGTGTGAGTTCTCATATGTTTAAGCAGACTAGACTTTTTTGTACACCTATACTCACACACTGAACACTTGAAAGGTTTCTCCCCAGTGTGAGTTCTCATATGTTGAATCAGATGGGACTTTCGTGTACACCTATACTCACACACTAAACACTTGAAGGGTTTCTCCCCAGTGTGAGTTCTCATATGTTGAATCAGATTGGACTTTCGTGTACACCTGTACTCACACACTGAACACTTGAAGGGTTTCTCCCCAGTGTGAGTTCTCATGTGTTCATCTAGAGTATCTTTTCGTGTACACCTATACTCACACACTGAACACTTGAAGGGTTTCTCCCCAGTGTGAGTTCTCATATGTCTAATCAGATGGGACTTTTGTGTACACCTATACTCACACACTGAACACTTGAAGGGTTTCTCCCCAGTGTGAGTTCTCATATGTTGAATCAGATGGGGCTTTTGTGTACACCTGTACTCACACACTGAACACTTGAAGGGTTTCTCCCCAGTGTGAGTTCTCATGTGTGCATCTAGAGTATCTTTTCGTGTACACCTATACTCACACACTGAACACTTGAAGGATTTCTCCCCAGTGTGAGTTCTCATGTGTGCATCTAGAGTATCATTTCGTGTACACCTATACTCACACACTGAACACTTGAAGGGTTTCTCTCCAGTGTGAATTTTCATGTGACGATTCAGACTGGACTTTTGTGAACAGCAAAACTCACACAATGAACACTTGAAGGGTTTTTTCTTATTTGATGCATTATGTTTTTCCGAAAGCTGTCTCATCTCATTCAAGACATCGACAGGGATAATAGAAGCGTGTGTATTTCTCGCATGACGATAATAGTCTATTCTTGTTGAAAACTCAATGTGAGGACAGTGTCTGCAGCAGTAAATCTCTTCACCTGAAAGTCAAAAAGTACTTGATATGAATTTATAACATGCTAGCAGTTCCGGTGTGTACAAATTAAACATTTCTTTTAATCTGATCTTTACACATGTTACAGTACAGTCATATACATGGCTTTATCATCATTTTATCCAGCCAATTTCTACGTTCTCACTTCGAACCTGCCTTGATTTATCTGACCCGCTTCAGTGTTAAAAATCCGAGGTGTAAATTTCACCTACAAACGAGAGACGAACCAATGAGAACATACACGCCGATTGTGAGTAGAGTGACATCATCCTCAATAGCGGCGTCATTCCTCCTAATATGGTGTTTGTTTTAGCCCACTATATAGGTCAGCCAATCAATAACTCTTATATGGCCCATTTCGAAATTCAAATGTTTTCGAGGTCAGTGACATCTCACGAGTGTCTATTTATAAGTTCTTTGAACATTGAAGGGGGCCAGATATATCAAGCCAAGTTCGAAGTGAGAACGTAGAAATTGGCTTGATGAAATGAGAGGAGCTTTATGGGACTTGAGAATTTCTATTGCTCATATTCAAACTAGAGCCTACAGGCTACTATATGTATCTATGTGTAACAAGCCTTGCATCTAGAAATTACATCATCATCGTCTGATCTGATAGGCCTGGTGTTGGCTATTAATGGCATTAATTTTCTCAACCAACAGGGCCGATTTCAACTGAACTACATTATGAACACTTCTTTTTACCAGGTTGACAAGTAGGCCCTTGAAATTACAACACATATAAGGGAAGTGGGAAGAGGTGCCGACATACTGACAGAGTCACATGGCTTCACAGTACAGTCTTCTGGTTAACCTATTCTAAAGCACATACCAAGAATCCAACGATTCGTGATATGTGTTGTATCTCAGGTACACTTTTATTGTACCTATTCATGTGGCAACTTGGAAAAGCACTCCTGTGGCCTGAAATGGTCTTAAGCACTCACACTGAGTTCCCTCAACCTCATAACAAAATCAAATGACTCGTATAGGAAAATGCAGGAGTACAGTACTACAATGATATTGGAGAATCTAAATCATATATTCAGGGAACTGATGCAAATGGAATTTTATGAAGTCAACAAGTGAACAAAGTGAGCATAAATATATGATGGAATATTCACAGATCTATCCAAGTTATAATATTGATTATTCATTACATTGTGCAAACTATTATTTTGAAAAATATGGCTATCATAAGTTAACAAGGGATTTATTATCAGCTGGGCTCGGTGAAGGGGATATAGAATCAATGTCCATATGTGTGTTCCTTAATGCGATAACTATGGATTTTGAGGTCACTAGGACACGATTTTTTGATAGACCAAATCCTCATATACCTGTGAATGAATTTATCATGGCCTAGCTTATTATTCATGACCAAACTTGTTTCAGAACTACAGAGTGGTAGTGAACACCAGAAAATTATTTTCTGTGAACCATCAAGGTTTCCTTTGTACTTGGCCATCTAACAGAAATTTTTTGCCGCCGGTTTTTGCTAAAAAGAAATGACCAAATTTTTCCATCCAACCAAATTCAACAAGAGCCCAATGGGCTTCAATATACGCCCGTGTATCTGGAATTACATTGGTCCAAACTTCAAGGCTGTTTAATAGCCTCGATTCCAATTGGTAGCTAGCCTACAATTTTGTGCTTCTGAGAATGTAACATCTTATATCTTATATTGAATGATAAACTAAAACGAGCTGAACTCTTGGTAACCAGTTGACCTTGAAACAAGAGCCGAGAGCTCACATATCCCACACTGAAATCGACAATAGTCAAACACAAGAAAATAGTAGTTTTCCTGCAAATGGATTCCTTTCAGACGAGAGAATTTTTCATGAAGGAAGAAGAAAGTGATGAAGCAAACCTTTGTTTTTGAGATAATAAACAGGTATGAAGTTTATAAAGTACCCCATTAAATTAGCAAATGTATGGTTTTTATTTCACAACAGTTTATTATTAATGATTTTCTGATTTTGGGATCAGTGACCCTGACCTTTGACCTTGACCTAAATTTTGGTACACGACACATTGTCTTCCCTCAATGTATCAATGGACACAAAAAAATCATGATTTTTATGAATTTCATGATTTTGAGGGTCAGTGACCTCGGCATTCGACCTTGACCTACATTTTGGTATGTGCTACATCATGTCACCCTAATGTATCTACTGACACCAGAAAAAGTAATTTTCAAAGATTTCTCGATTCTGGATTCACAGTGACCTTGACCATTGACTTTGACCTACATTTTGGTAGATGACAAATCGTCTCCCCGTAAAAATAATGATTTTTAACAATTTCACGATTTTGGGGTCACAGGTCACTTGATCTACATTTTGGTATGTGACACATCGTGTCCCCCTGATACAAAAACATGTTATTTTTAATAATTTCCTGATTTTGGGGTCACTTTGACCTTGACATAATTTTTGGTATGCGACAATTCATTTCACCCTAGTGAATCCACTTACAAAAACTTAGTAATTTTTAATGATTTCCCGATTTTTAGGTCACACTGACCGTTGACCTTGATTCTGGGGTCGCAGTGAACTTGACTATTGACCTGGATCTAAATTTCTGTACATGGCGAAACAGCTCCTCGTAATTTCTCAATGGACTAAAAAGATCATGATTTTTAACAATTTCACAATTTTGGGGTCACAGTGACCTTGAGCTTTGACCTTGACCTACATTTTGGTAGGTGACACATCGTGTCCCCCTAATGTATCTTCCGTCAAAAATAATGTTATTTTTAATAATTTCTTGATTTTGGGGTCACAGTGACCTTTGACCTTCGACCTTGACCTATTTTTTGGTATGCGACACTTCATTTCCCCCTATTGAATCCACTTAAAAAAATTAGAATTTTTTTATGATTTCCTGATTTTTCTGTCACACTGACCTTTGACCTCTGACCTCGACCTACATTTGGTATGCAAGACATCATTCCCCCCTTGGGCATCCACTCACCAAAAATTAGAAATGTAGATAGAAAACTGTCAATGATCAATGATTTCATGATTTTAGGCAACAGTGACCTTTGACCTCTGACCTCGACCTCAATTTTGGTACGCGACACATCGTCTCCACCTAGTGTATCCACTCAAGAAAAATTGCAACTACGGATAGAAAACGTTCAGATATAGACCGGACACGAACACTTCAGAGATTTCCTGTGTTTTAGGCCAGTGACCTTTGACCTCTGACCTCGACCTTTATTTTGATAAGCGACACATCATCTCCCCGTAGGGTATCCACTCACCAAAAATTAGAATTGTAGATAGAAAACTGTCCCAGATATAGACCGGACACGAGGGACGGACAGAAGGACAGACAGAGAGACGGACGGAAACCGCCATCACATAATACGTCCGCCTTTTAACACTGACGGCTAGCGAGAACAGAGAAGACATCCCTAGGACTAAATTATTGAAAGGACAGGCCAAAAGAATCCAACATTTGCTCAGGAGATTCCCTTGAGACTACAAGCCAGAACATTATTGTTCACCAAGGTGCTTGTAACCAGGTATCCTTCACACTAACACATTATCCATCATAACCTGTACAGGCTACCTGGGAAATTGGAACAGATCTGTCATGTCTGTGTTGGTACAACTGCCTGGCCTGTTTTACATGTACACTGTCACACTGTTATAAGGAAGAAGGGACACACCTGGTTAGAGCTAGTAGCGTATCGTAGTCCATCCCCCAAAAATTTGCGCCTTTGCGACGGAGTCTGTTCTGACTTCTCTTCATGTGGGAGATGACCCAGAGATGTCAGTATCCTTAAGACAAGCTGCGAGTCCCGGATTAACTGCTCTTTGCAGGCATTCCATAGTAGTAAGTCTTCAATATAGAAGCAGTACTTTATACCTAGACTGTGCAGGAATAGTGCCACTGGTGTAAACACTCACGTGAACACCCAAAGGTAAGCTAAAATGCTGAACGGAAGTACTTGAATTTGGAAGCGCCATTTGCCGACCATGAATCTTAAGTACTTCCTATCTGCTGGATGTATTGGGATATGCAGGTATGCATCCCTTAAATCCAGGGAGGTGAGCCATTCCCCTTGCTTGAGTATGGACCGGAAGAACTCTTATGTGGAAGTGTGGCAGTGGAGTAAGGTAGTCCTTGCAGTTGAGGCGTTTCAGGTTGATAACCATATGCATCTTGGACCCAGCTCTATGACAGCCGCTTTCTCTCAGTTTGTCCACAGAGGATTTTATCGCTGATAGATGACTCTCTCATAAAGAAATGCAAGACGGGATGGGGAATCGCAGTTAACGGCGGAATCATGTCGAAAGATAGGCAGTAGCCATATCTTATTGTTCGAATGACCCACGATTCCGCGCCGATTATTGTCCAGTTCCACCAAAACAACTGAAGTCTTCCTCCTACCAGAAGATCTTGTTGTGATATATGGTTTTTCCAACCATACATGCCTTATCTGAAGGCAACCGGAATGGCCCGAAACATCACTTTTGACTGCTTGCCTTTCCCCTTGCCTCCCTCCTTCCCACCCCAGCCCAATAACTTGGGGTCATCCGAAGGAGATGCTTGGCCTTGCCGCTGTACCTCTTCACCCTTACTAGCCTTGGAACCGGAAGGCGGGCTACTTTTGGGTTTCTTCGCCTTAGACCAAAGTCTAAGCTGCTGGTCTCTTAGATGAAGCACCAGAAGCCACTGATCTGTCAAGCGCTATACAAGAAATTTCGGGTCTGACTTCCTCCACGTCAGAACCAAACAGCAAAGAAGAACCTGTTGAAGTCTCTAACATTCTCCTCTTTACTGCTTCCGATGTGTA
This sequence comes from Hanleya hanleyi, assembly GCA_036873755.1. NCBI lineage: Eukaryota > Metazoa > Mollusca > Polyplacophora > Lepidopleurida > Hanleyidae > Hanleya > Hanleya hanleyi. The sequence goes on from JAVTVY010012697.1 coordinate 26,943, forward strand.
CTAATGGAATGTAGTCCCTTCTCCTACATGTAAATACACAAGCATAGAAAACGTATAGACATTATGTACCAGTAAATCTTCAACAGCATCTGAAGCTATCTTCTGATAGCCAAGAACCAGGTTAATTCCCTCCTGTATTTGTTCTTGACTTTTTGCCCCCGCCAATGAAAACAATCCACCCTTAATGGCTTTAAGAAACCAGTCCTGGGCGGGCAGTTTCCTCAAGTGTGGTAGCCTGCTTGTTCATAAAAGGAACAGTGACATTAACAGGGGGCTTTGTATCTGGAGGGCACAGATACCAAAGGTCCTTATTAACATCTGCAGACCGGAAGCTGAATGGAGAATCATGCATATTAGACGACCTACAAGTCGGCTTCGACACTGGGAAGGGCGCAGAGGATCCTGCATGGCAGAAGCGAGTTTTAGGACACATCCCGATAGCACGTTCCTCCTGCGAAGTGGGTTGAGCTAACATTCTGTGGAATAAGTCGCATACAGAATGGATAGCAGTTGTGGTCGAAGTGTCTGTACTGACCTCGTAACCCGGGTCGACTCTCCCGATTCCATCTCGATATATCCCACATGCGGGAATATTCGCGATTAAGTCATAGATGCCCGCAATTGATTGATAGTATTTGCGTGCATCCGTATCAACTTTTGTAGGGTCGTTATATTCTGAATCTCTGTATTGATCCCTATCCACATTCATATCCTCCCAGACTTCCTGCCAGTAGGCACTCTTGGAGGGGATAGCCCCCATCAAATTAGTTTCCAGCTGATTAGACTCACATAGTTGTTTTTAATATTTGTTTGTAGAAGCTAACAATTCCTGACTGTATACAATTATCACAACAAAAATCCCAATCGACTGAAAGGATAATGAAATATCAAAGCAAAATTCATTCATGTGAATTTTGAGCACAATAATAAGATGTAGCCAACCTCATTCTGTCAAATGATGTTAGCAACAGGTTTGGTGTTCTAAACCCATTAAACATTTCAACTTTATTTGAATCCTTTGGGATATTCAAATTACTCATTCCCTTGGACATTTGAAATCAACTGCCTGTCACAGGTGTGCTTTGAAATCTAAGAGTATGACATTGAACATGTTGAATGAAAATGATGTTAGCAACACAAACACTCTTATCCCTACCATTTTTAAGACCCTACGTATTTTTTGGACTACAAAACAGTGTTTGAATTTCCCTAACGTCATCTACCTTGACAGATGTGACGTTAGCAACAGTTTCATTTCACTTTCATCAATATTATTCCCATCAAGCCCTAAATTTTTTCTAGCTCGAGAACTCAGAAGTGGTCAGTTAATGAAGACTATATAAGGGTTATATATCTGATTCATTTCTATTCTTTGATATCATCATTTGAAATGTTGCTAACGTCATTTCTGATATGACAGATGAAATAATGACAGATTTTGGTACCCTTTATAATAGAATATGCCTGATAGCAAAATATGAGCGTAGCATACAAGATCTACATGTATGGCATTAAGTGAAAACTTAGCTGTCGAAGCTTCTGTAGATTTGTCTAGGGTTTCGTAATCATAAGCTAACCCCGATCAAGCGATCAAGGTTAACTGGCTCTCTGACACCGAGCCTGGTCCTGTCTCCGATTTCCCGTCATCGTCCGTAGGAGAGGGGAAGTTCGACGTCCACCTCCATGTTGCCGGAACCCAAGTCCTCATGAGTTCCTTCCACTAGTACCATTTTTACATGTACCTGTAAGACCTATTGTCGAGTCCGAAAAGGAAGAAACTGGGACAGGGGGAGGTGATGATTTATCTTTATTTATATCAATATATCCTAACGTATCCCCCCAACTACCGGATCAGCATGCCTCGTAGCCACCTGAATTTCTACATTAGAATGGGGAGACGTGGCTGCACACATCTCCTGGCCAGTGAAGGTTTGAGACATCTGAGGACTTTCTATGCCTGCCAGTTTCCTGTTCAGATGGGCTTGAAATACACACACGTGGGGTCCATTTTATGCATCCCTCACACGCACTATCCCATATGCATACGACCCCATGTCGGCAGCTTGGACAAGTAGAATGGAGGTCAAACAATGGCTTCGCTTGCTCACCAAGACCACAAGAGATGCATGTCATTTGAGACATGTGAGAGGCATTAATTATTGCAAAGAATACTTCCCCAAAGGACTTCTTGTAGAATATCGGGCATTGTAAGGTAATCCACCAGTAGTGATTTCGATGAAAAATTTCAATTTTCACGGAGCTGAACAGAAATGGCTTCTTGAACTCTCAGCTGACAGAACAAGAAGGAAGTTGATATGGGTGTGAGCATGCGCGTCACCTGCAGGCTGGGATCTGTGTTATTTTTAGATTATTTCAGTAGTAGACTCGGTGAGAACACAAGAGTACAATAAGTGGAAGTTAGAGAAGTTTTACTGTGCAAATTAATACATTTGTAAAGGGGCATTACATTTTCGATAGGTGTCTGACTTATAAATAGATAAATAAGTTGTATCTCGAGCGGTTTTGCCTAAAATGTGGTACGGACGGACGGATTTACATGAAGACAATAATACACACCCCCCCCCCAGGCCAAAATGGCCGAGGGGTAAAAAACACAGAAACACGGACATTACAAAGATAAAAGCTTCAGAACTGATCTTGTAGTGAAATAACCTCTGTCTTGTACTGTTTGAGCAAGACACATAGCCAGTTAACCTCTTCAGGTCTTGATCATGTATCCGATTGACCCTTCAGGTCAAATATTTGACCCCTAGGTTCACACATAGATGAACAAAAATCAAACAGCTTCGACAAACATGATATACCAGTGAAGACATTGTATAAATCAGAATCCATCATTTGGCACATCAACTAACCAGAAGCAAGTGTACCACAAGGCCATCCATATGTGACCATTCAAATGTTAGATCAGTTTCTCTGTAACGCTTTTCGGTACAGGCTGGTTATCCGCCATTTATAGCATGTGAGCCTGACCCGCTGACCATGGTTGGATTAACTTAGACCATGGTGTTGTGAGGAGATTACAAAGTGTAGTCCAGTTACAATCTTTGAAAGACATGAAAGCCGACCATACTCACCAGATACTGCAGATTTGGCTATTATAGGCCCATCCAAACTGACTCGTCCTATCCCCTGTTTCTTTCCATCTTCCTGTCCATACCGCAGCAATAATTCTTGTCCTGCCTCTATGTATTCATGTGACCTGTAATAGATTTGACCTCTGTTGGACTGCTGTGGGTTGGTGACATTCACAAAATAGCTGGCTATACCATCTTTGTAAATCTGGGAATGAATTTGACATGGGAATTTTTCATTAAAATCACTTCAGAAAAATAATTACTATTCACATATAACAGCAGCATTCTTGACTTCAGAAACAGTAGATGTACTTCCAAAGCAGTCACCTTGGGCCATTCTTACAACAGAATACAAGATGTCGACTTCTTGGAAAAAAATGACGTACATGTCGAGACTGTTCCATATGTACCCACTTCCCCCCCCCCCCCTTTCCAGAAAATATTCCTCGTTTAGGTGGGTCTATCTTGAAATAAACCATTTCTCTGGGTGCATGGATTCATTATCTGTAAAATGCTTCTATGTGTGGGTCCTCAAATCATTTTTGAGTCATATGGTTTTATCATTTATGTACGACTGGTCGATAACAATAGAATTTGATGAAACGATGATCACCGACATGGCGTAAATTAATTGTTATTGTTTGTGTATAAAATTTGTTCATGTTTCTCGGGAATGCCCGTTAAACATGTTAAATGGCAATCCATTTGCGGATTTCCATTTTTAACTTTAGCAAGTTCGCTTCCACTGATCAGGTACATGTACATTCTATAAATAAAGTCTTTCCTACTTGTGACCGTTGATTGGCTAATACGAGCATCGGTGTCAGGACATTTCGGCACACGACATTTCGGTACACAACATTTCGGCACACGACATTTCAGTCTGTAACCTTTCGGTACACAACATTTCGGTATGCAACATTTCGGTCTGTAACCTTTCACTACACAACATTTCGGCACACAACATTTCGGTCTGTAACCTTTTTCACTACACAACATTTCGGTCTGTAACCTTTCGGCACACATTTCGGTCTGTAACCTTTCACTACACAACATTTCGGCACACAACATTTCGGTCTGTAACCTTTCACTACACAACATTTCGGTCTGTAACCTTTCGGCACACGACATTTCGGTCTGTAACCTTTCACTACACAACATTTCGGCACACAACATTTCGGTCTGTAACCTTTCGATACACAACATTTCGGTCTGTAACCTTTCGATACACAACATTTCGGTCTGTAACCTTTCGATACACAACATTTCGGTGCACAACATTTCGGTCTGTAACCTTTCACTACACAACATTTCGGCACACGACATTTCGGTATGCAACATTTCGGCACACAACATTTCGGTCTGTAACCTTTCGGTACACAACATTTCGGCACAACCTTTCAGCACAAAGTGAAGGGTGCAACATTTTGGCACGCAACATTTCGGCACCCTTTATTCAGGCCAAATTAAGCTGAAAATAAAGATTTTCACGTTCTTTTTTTTAACATTTGTTTAACATATAATCAGACCATTTTAAGGGTTACCAAGTTGTATATTTTTGTAGTTGCCCACAATTATCCTAGACATTTCGGCAACTTTTTTGACATATTATTAAAGGTTGATTGATGAGGTTTTTACCAGTATAATAATAACGTATCTAAAATCACAACATGTACCTCAATACTTGTGGTTTTTTGCTTTATGACAACGTCTTCAGTTTCTGAACCAACTACATATGTGAATAAAGTTGACAAAATATCGCAGATATTCGCCGCCAAAGAATCTACAGCTTGGTAACATTTAAAATGGTCTATTTGTATGTTAAACACGTTAAAACAGATGTGAACATCAAAATTTTTAGTATAATTCGGCCTGTGAAAAGAAGGTGCTGAAATGTCGCGTGCCAAAATGTCATACTCTTCACTTTGTGCCGAACTGTCGCATGCCGAAAAGACGCTTACCGAAATGTCGTTGACAGATTCTCGAGCAAGTTCACCTTGTTCCTAGCATTCGATCAGTCTGCATGTACATGTAATATGGGGGAATACATAGCCAGGGGAACAGTAGCTCGACTTGTCACGCTGCAAAAACTTGGGGTTGGGGTTGTTTTGCACATGATCACAGGCAAGCCAACCAAAATTTAGGTTGTCGATGGCCTTCTGAAGCAGACAGGGAAAGACAACCAAATCGTCATGGATTCTGTAGATAATTGGGATTGTAAGCAAGTCAGTAAATGACTAAGTAGTATAGATCTCCGTCAACTTGCTAAAAAAATTAGAAGGTGATCTGATTGTATCGCACGATAGTCTTAAGGTTGCATGTATCAAATGTGTGCATAACAACAACAACTGAAAATTTAACGAAGATTATTATTATATTTACTGGTACATGGCTTATGCCTCTAATTAAGGGTAACATCTAATCGTTAAATATTATGTAATTCGTATTTAACAGCAAGAATCTACGATGGAGAATCCATGAGGCTACACAATTTTAGTTTTTTTTGTTTTTTCGTTTATTGGTGTTGAAATTCCCCAGGTAACAGATTTGATTTGGCTTTGGTCATGCCCTCTGAATAACATGGTGTTCTTGTTGTGCTGGAATGAGGATAGTTCACACCTGTGATATCAGTGATCCCCGCATGTCCGCTGCAGTGAAAGACGATGGTACGACGACATCAAAAAGACAACACAATGCCTGAGCATCCACACATTGGCATTGATAGGACATAACCGTTCCTTTTATGATGCTACGTCACATCACTCCCCATAAAACAGTAGCGAGACCTACATGTAATGAGATGAACTATCCCCATTATGATCTGGCTAAAATATTGATGATGAAGATTTCTGGCTAAAATATTTACCCCAGGTTTAGTCAAGAGGTGAATCCAGTGTATCATGAGTTCTTGACAGCCTTTAATGAAGCTAGTTCAGACACACAGAATAAACTGGGCTGGATTATCTTTCCATTAGAATTAATGTTGTACATGGAGAGATGAACAGCATTTGTACATCATTTGCGGTCCTATTCAACAGGAACATACTTCATATCGAGATGAGTAAAAGTCTTACAACATCCTAAGTATGTAATTTATAAGTTACAAATATTTACCTTCTAAATAAGATAAGAGTTGCATAAATGAGGTATATAATAAAGCGTCTACTTACAGTTAACAGTACATCACAGATGCCAGGTATCCAAACTGTCCCTGCAAGGACAGCTTGTGAAAGACTGATCACTACATCTCTATGTACATCTGCTCCCTCATGATGAAATAATTGACTTTTAGATGCCTGGAAAATAGTCACATTGAAAGAATTCAGGTGTGGATATTTCAATTAACTCGAAGCAATAAAGGTTATAAAAAAAAAGAATCATGAATTGAATAGACAAGAGAGTATCAGGATTAGATAAAACAGTAATTTACCAAAAACACTATTTTCACTAATTCTTGAATTTCAGGTTTACGTTTTGTACAGTTTCAAGAACAAGAATCCATCAATTAATACGGTGGAGCAGCCAATAAAACATACTTAAGGGAATTCCTCTGAGAAATCGATCACCGCAAGTGATATTTGAGGTGGTAAAACAAAGGCTGAATGATTTATCGCAAATTAGGTTAAATTCCTGAAGGTCGGAAAATCAATAATGCCCCGTTCAACTTCGGTAAGAAAAGAGTGTAAATGATTTGTCATGTTTGTTTAGGTAACCATATCGATACCTAAACAAACCAGGGATATCTACCTCATATGCTTCAGAAACATCATGGAATTTCTTCTCAGCACTGGAATCATTGTTGTTCATGTCAGGATGATATTTCTGTGCCAACTGCAAAATATCATAAATAATATCACGCTTTCACTTAGCATGTGAAGTGGAATAACATCACATGAAATGTTCTTCCCAGAGCAAGGAAGATGAGTGAGTGAGTGAATAGAATTTAACGTCGCTTTCAACAATATTTCAGCTATATCACGACGAACCAACTAAGCACCACCCAGCCCAGTTGTGTTCCTGCTGGCAAGGAAGATGAAACTAGTTGGCCACCACAAGGGATATTCACATGGTATAAAAATCTACCCAGTCATCATCCTTGGGATATACAGTGAAACCTGGCTAAACCGAACCCGTTTAAATTCTGGTACCATCCAGGTTTCCAATACTTAAATTTAAATACTTTGAACTTTGATCAACCAGAACCCTGTTAAAAGTGACACTATAATGTGGTCCCAAACATGGAGAGAGAGAGACAGAATTGAGGTTTAACGTCACGTTCGTCCCCAGCATGGTCGGTATACACAGGTTTCAATATATAAGTAATACTGGATACGGCTTCATCCCTACTCATACACATCACATTTCAATTTGAAGGATGCTGTGGAGTTGCTGAACACTGACCAACTGGGGTCAAGAGAACAAGTCCATTATGAGTATGAATAAAATATCATTTAATGTAAAACCAGTACCTGATAGTAGGCTTTCTTGATCGCCTTTGCATCTGCACTTTTGGGCAAACCAAGATCGTCATAATAGTCCTTTTTTCTGTCACTGGCAGAATCATGAAACAAACTGTATGGTGCTCTCCCATGGCTAAGTTTCCATGAGAAACCTAGAGACAGAAATGAAGACCAAATTGGAAGAGTTAGTGAGTGAATGAATATGACTTACATGTAGCTAGACATCATTTTCAGCAATATTTCAGTCATATCACAACATTTGGGTCCTACATGTATTTCTTTTTACACCAGGTATGAGGCGCCGTTTGTCACTTTCTGATTTAATCTATTTATATATATATATATCATGAGGTATAAGAAAAAATAAAACCTAGCCTTCTGGACTTTCTACATCATTCTATTCCGACTGCAGTTTTGAACTTACATACTTTTCAAGGAATATTGTACAGTTGCAATGACATGGGTTATTATTTATATACCATCCCCAAACAACAAATCCATGGTTACACAAGTTAAAACATGCTAATCTTGTCCATAGACTTTCATATATCCTTGATCAACGATCTTGTATATTACATGTACAAATCCGATGTAACATATCTTGCCGATATCAGGGATTTTTTAGCCACTTTTTTATCGGGGTAACCCCATTGGTAAACTATTGCAAATTGAGTTTTTGGAAAATTTTGAAATTGAGTTTTGACCTAAAAAATTTAGGTTTTTCATCAATGGGAAGATGTGCGCGACTCAAAAAATTGAGTAATACAGAATAAAAATTGAGTTTTCCAAGAGATAAGTCGAGTTCCCAAATAAAAATGTTGGACTGTAATGACAAATTCTCGAGCAAAATCGTTGTCTTGTTGTAATTCCAAGAAACCATCTTGAGTGAATCGAAGTCGGCGGTCACAATAGCTAACTCACATGCATACCCCCATGCCTGTCAATTTAATATCTTCTTGTTTATCTATAAAATGCATCCTTGCCATCTCTACATGAAAATTTATTCATCAAAGGATTTTAAATCGACCGTAAATTTGACATTTCCATCGCCTTCGCACTGCAATATGGTGGTCAATAGATGGTTGGGGTCTGGCCTTATCCAATGACCGACTTCGTTTCTTGAACTCTGACCCATCAAAATATCTCTTTTTGAGGCACAGTACATTTATGCAGAACATGTGTGTGTATCTTCATATCCCGTTGTTTGACAGTCGGCATGCTGATGATTTTGCAGTAATATAAATACCAATAAATATACATTTTACTTTAAATATTGTTTAGGAAGGACGACCTGTAGACCAATATAAGTGGTCGTAATTCATAAAGTTGGCCTATTCGTCCCCGATGCCAGATGCGGATTGCTAGGCTTGCCTCATCATCATTTGATTGTTGTGGTATCAGTTATTCTGTCTGATCGATGTACTACTCGCTGGTAGATACACAGTGCAATGGAGAAAATGACCACCTCTATGTTTCATGTCATCTGAACTACTCAGGTTAATTTCTATGCCACTTTAATTCAACATGTTGTCTTGTTTGACACATTAGAGCTAAATGTTCAATCTCCTGCTGCCTTATATCATAAATATTACAAATGCTTGACTGTTCGAAAAGCATTGCATGGCAGAAATACTATGTAATGTATAATGAATGAGCAATCATTTCGGCAGTTTTTGAGATGAAAATGAAGTTATGTATACGGTAAGTTCCCTAAGTATTCGCGACCCTAAGTAAATTCGAAAGTGGTCATTTTTCGCCAAGTCACGTGACCTTGTTCCCGAAGTATTCGAAAACGGCTGATTTGAGCAAAACCCCGGTCCTAAGTATTCGAAAAACCCCGATTTATCGTGGTCGCGAGATTGATAATATTGCGAGTATACGTAGTTGTGCGATGGAAAAACTTTCAGATCAACGACTTCACTTAGAATTAGTATTTGATAAATCTTACGATCTTTTTTAACGTAACCAATTGTAAAAAGTGAATGTTGACTTTCATTATATCTCAAACGGAATCAATCTGATGTTTGAACCTCCATTTTTCATATTCACGTAGTTGAGAATATTCCCGGTTTACGGGGACTTGCGATACTAAACATTGCCGATGGAACAGAGCATACATTCGATATTATTATCAAAAATAACAAAATTAAGAACTGACAAAATTAAGAACTGATTGTTCCGTTTCATTCGTTCTGAACGAGACATGTTGCTGAAGTTTGAGCGGACAAGTATAAAGATACTCCGACGAGCGCTCAGGTTAGTAAATCAGATTTTATTTTTGAAAGCCGTTTTTCGTGGTCGCGTGATATTGCTGGTGTATGCTGGTCGCCAGATTATTAATGTGGTAAAAACATTTATTTTTAATTATGTACAGTTAGGAAATGCTGTTGTGTTCACTAGCTTTTGAACCGTAATTCACCACAACAGTGTTACGGTAAAAGGGATGATAGTCATCAGTGCAACCCAGACAGACAGACAGATTTTAAATTTGGATGGCGCTCACTTTATAAAAAGTATGTGCGCCACTATCTGTGCATTGATCAGTGCAACCCATTTGATCCTGTTATATACTTATGACAATAAAGTGTGGTCTCATCAGTGGGACTTCAACATAATTAAAACGAGTGGGATTATTTAAAGCGTCTATAGTGAACTAAAAATTCATGTAATCCGTTTATGAAACTTATTAAATACAACAACAGTGCAGGAAATTAGCTAAAAGTCTGTTCATTATAACACAAATAAAAAAATTATGAACTATTTTTGGTGTTCAATAATTTTCGTCAGGTGAACGTTGAACAAGGGAGACAACATATGGATTCGTTTCGAAGTTGATTGTGAAGAAATAGTTCACCAGTTTCTCGCGTTTTCACACACAGTTGTCACCTCAGCAGATGTCATTTATGCCGGGTAAATACACCGGAGTCTTGATTATTTTCTCTGGTGTGCACTTTATTATTTTAGATAAATAAGTTCATAGAAATAATGATAGAATAATCATATGTAGAAAGCCAATGGAACCACTAGGTACACCAGAATATAAATATTGACACAACAATGAATTATTTTTCACATATTTATACTTTATTAACATCTTGAAGACATATTGTTGGTTTTGACATTGACATTTTCGTACATGTATACATATAGTTCTTTTCATTAATCACAACAAAATTATAATGACACCAATTGTACTGTGAACATTTCTGAGCGTCCAGGTATTTCTCGAGCTACCAGAGTTTATCATGTTTATTGGCCACAGCTTTGATCAGCTTCCGAGCTTTTTTCACCGTGCGTTCGTCATCGTGGCGAAAAACATACGTGCAAGGTACTTCAAGTCCGCCTTGTGGTACATGTAGTTTGGAACTGACCCTCTTCCCTTTAATAATACACATGACGTTTCCTCCATGAGTGATGAAACATTTCACAATGTTCGAAATTTCCTTAGGTACGTGGCCAACGGTTCTTCTGCTTTTCTTGACAGCCACGGCATTCGGGTCTTTTGATCCGGGACAGTCTGGGTCTAAATCCAGTTCCAGCTTTTCTCCTTCAGTGGGCCTTGGCCAGAAGAATCTGTATACATGGTAACCTCTAACAAAGCAGGCCTGTGTATAAATCGACATCATGGAGACTTGTTTTCGAATTGATCTGCTGCAAAAGAGTATTATCTTCCAGTGTTTGGTTTCACTTTTAAACCTTCTCCCAAAACGTGTGATCCATCCCCATTTATACGTATTGTACAGGGGAACAACTCTAGGCGGTATTAAAACATGGCGGCGGTGGAACGCGTGAACGGACACGTTTTTGTCAAAATTTCGAAGCTTCAGTTCACTGAACCAACCTAATTCTCCACACAAAGTATAGTGAATGTCCCGTGGTTGTCGATCTTATATAATTTCAAGTGCATCATGTGATAAATATTACACAATGAACGAAACATCATTGTTGACGTATTATGACCTCTCATTATCGAACGATATGGGCATTTAACATGGGGACTCTAAGTTTACGAAAACATCCGTTTTTCTAAACTGACCTGCACAAACTATTCGAAAGTGGTAAGATTTTCAAGACTGCAATATTCACTTCCGGTCACGAATACTTAGGGAACTTACCGTATGTTTTTTTATATGAAAATGAATAAAAACGGAGTATTTTTTGGTCATTGAACGATCAAAATCTTGAAAAATTGAGTTTTTTTGTTTGAAAGATTAAAAACTTGGAAAATTGAGTTTTTGTACTTATTTTGCGCCAAATTTTGCAATAGAAATTTTCGGATCAGCAATTTTGCGATAGAAATTTTCAGATCGACGGCTAAACCCTACATTGTAGTTGTTGTTGTATAGTTTGCTTCTACTCCACAAATGCCACAAGCAGTATTGGTCATTTAAATTTCCATTGTGACCAATACTGCTTACGGAGTAGAAGCAAACTAGACAACAACTATATTGTCAATATCACAAAATTAAATGTCAGTAAGGTTTACCTTGTTGAACTAGCATAGGGCTAATAGCCTTTTTGCTGATCGAGATATACATAAATACCAAGATTGAGGTGTATTTTCTCCAAACTACAGAATAACGACAGAAAATTTAAAACCCTAGCCACAACTGTTCCTATCAATAATGCCTTCGGTTGATAGTCACAAATGACGTGTATGCATGGATCTCCATGTGCTATAACCCGTACTGTATAAAAGTTCATTTTGATGCTCCTAACCAGTTATTTTCTGGAAGCTAATTCCTTCTTTTCCACGCTTGTCGCTTTTATTAAAGTTTCCGGCGCTGGTGATTAGATGTACACGAGCCATTTTCACATCGATCCTGACCTTCCCCATATTACGGTAGACGCCAAGCAACCAGCGTGGAAAAGAAGGAATTAGCTTTCCGAAAAGAACAGGTATAAGGAGCATCAAAATGAACTTTATACGGTACGGGTTATTGCACACGGACTCCATACACGTCATTTCTGACTATCAACCGAAGGCATTATTGATAGGAACAGTTGTGGCTATTAAAACGCCACAGGCCACACCCCTCTCCCACCTGCCCCCCCCCGTCCAAACCCCCGCCCCATGGCCATCTCCAATTTCTATGTGGACCACCAAAGTATTCAATCTAGTTACATGTCTCAAACCAATGTTTACTACTAATCAACAATAATGTTTGAAATTGTTGACCAGTTGGTGTTGTTGTTTTATCATGACGTTGTTGTTGTTATCGAGAAAAAAACGAGAAAGAAATCCACCCTTCATAATTTTCACCTCGCAAAACTCCCAGACTTTGTGGCAATCCTCCGGCTAGACTAGACTTGCATCTGATAAAACATGTCAGCGTGGTTCTGCGAGTCAAATAAGAGTTGATACATGTAAAAAAGGCCGTACAAATCGAGTTTCTTTTCAACGAACTGCATCCTACTCCACGCATCATGGTGGCCATGCTGCAGCAGGTATGAAAGTCTGTTACTTCTCCAATTAGTACTAAAACGGGTGAGATTTCGCTTCCTGGATTTACCGCATACCCAATTCTCCCTCTGGCACTGAAGAGCGGTAGTAGCCGGTTGTTAGCTGGAAATGGAGTGCTATCATACGTCGCTGCAGGTTGCCAACCTTCAAAAAAACCTGCCAACCTTCAAACAGGGAGACAGCTACAATGTACATCCATCAATCATCCGGGCCGGATTTAGTAAGAAGGCTGCCAGCTCATCAGAGTTTCCAGTGTGATTGGTAACTAGTGTACCACACTCCAGGCATAGCGTTGAAGCAAGTTGCAGGAGGTATTTCATTCGGATATCGTTGATTGCGGAACAGGTGATGAGGAAGTGAGTACGATTTTCGTCTCCTTGACCACAGAGCGGGCACAGAGCTTTCACTGCATACTGGTTAAAGACAGATCGGTTGGCTTGTAGTGTATAACACCCGGTTAGGAGTCTCAATCGTATTGGCAGAGATCTAATGTCTATAGCATTGGATGAAACGGAGTGAACAGTAGGAGTCCCTCTTGCTAGGAGGGATTCCTTCCAGTAGGCCAGGACAGCTTTCTTGGTTGATTTTGGGCGGAAAGTGCCCCCCCCACCTATATATTTTCGCTATCGCTAAGGCTAGAGGGCTAAAACTTACCACACTATATCTTTGGGTCAAGCTCTACCAGAAAATGTAAAAAAATCCAAGATGGCCGCCATGATGACGTCACTGTGACGTCATTTTCAAAAGAACATTTTTGGATGATTTTCGGTCAAAATCGTCGATTTTTTTTATTTTTGTTTTTTCTTCGCAAAATCTGCATGATAAATTAGTAAATAATAATCTGATATGAAATAAAATAAGTTTTACCCACTTTTCCGTAGATAAAAGCAAAATTTTTGAAGAAATATGATGAAAGCATAACTTTTTCTGGTACCCCACATGGCCGCCATTTTGAATTTACCCATGATCCATCCTCTGCTCGTGGGGTTATGCAAATAGGCTCAAAATGACCCCAATACGATACCCTATAATGTCACGAATGTTTCAGCTCTCCATTTTTTGGCGTTTCGGAGATATCGCAGAAAGTTTGGTAGGAGGGCATTTTGGCCCCCCTCCCCCAGGCCTGATAGGGTTAATGGGGGAAAAGAGGGAGGGGGAACAAATCAGAGGGTGTTTATTGGTGATGCTAAGACAAATGTTTCAGAAAAATGCATCGAATCGCGTTGAATCAACTTGCTGAATTTTTACGTAATTTTTAAAGAAATATGGCGAAAACATCACTTTGCTGGTACCCCCACATGGCCGCCATTTTGAATTTACCCATGATCCTTTGCTCGGGGGGTCATGCAAATAGGCTCAAAATGACCCCAATATGATAATCGAAAAAGTCACGGAGTTTCAGCTCTCGATTTTTTGTCGTTACGGAGATACAAGCAAAAAACCAACAGGGGGGCGGAAAGTCCCCCCCCCCAGGCCAAGTAGGGTTAACTGATAAATCCACGAAAACCTCGCCGCAGCCTAATGTGAGACAGACAGTAACACAAAAAATTAAACCTACGATACGATACGAATTTTATTACGATCAAAGTAAACGTACAGTGATCAAGGGGAAGTAACTCCCAACATAAACAAAAACACTGATTTCAGCAATTATAAACACATACAGGAGTATACACACCTAGAAGTCGGAAACCCCCCCCCCCCCCAAATCAAAACTAAAAAATGTATGTCGTCTATGGGCCACCATACATTTGCGTGCACTTCGGCATCCATCTTACCGCGTAGATGGCCCAGATCTATGGTTACAGGTTGAGGTTTATCTCTGCTTGCACAGGGCAAAAAACAAACAAAAAACGCCCTGACACGCCCTGACATTCTCCGCACAGTGGGTCTTCACCAAGCCAATGTAGCTTTTGACGGAGATCAAAAGTACCAGATTATCCGAACATCTTAAATTAACTGCATTAATATGCATTCGGGTGATTTAATATGGTTAATATGATTCGGCAGACAAAGTAGAAGAAACAATCAGTGAGTGACTAGTGCTTATTAAGTAACTGTTGACCTGTAACCAATATGGGTCATCTGTCACTCATCTATACGCGGTAAAACTGACCCTGGGATCGCGTGTATATATTTATTTGCGCGTACACTTCGCCATCCATAAGATGGCTTGCGAATCGTATGTCTCCATTTATCGCGGAGCGATATCCGGTAATTTACCGTATTCTGTTCGGCCTTCATCCGGCGGAGAACAGACTCGAGAAATCTGATAAATTACAGGTTTTCATACCACTTCTGAAACAGATATTGCCTGGGCTTACAAAATATATAGGTATGAATAACTTTCGTATCATCCAAGAGATGTGGTAGATCTGTAATTTTGAACAAGTATAGGACATCACAATTCAATTCAATTCAATTTATTTGCACTTTACGTTCATTAAGGACAGCGTACAAAACAATAAATAAAAGTGACATTAAAATTTCAACATTAACATATTTACACCATATAGGTAGACGTATATATGATATAGACAGTCTCTGTTATTAGCTATAAGAGTGTTTCCTGTAATTAAAAAGAGAATGACAATTACTTTGCCGTTTGTATTTTTCTTTTACGCAACTCAAAACATGCAGATATATATTTGTAAACACGAAGAGCCATAAAAGTGCTATTTGGATCAAGTATGAATTGGACTAATTCGGAGGTCGGAACAACCAGAGTAATATCTTGGAAAAACTGTGTTCGTTTTTGAGTGTATAAAGGACATACAAGAAGAAAATGGTTCTCATCTTCAACAAGGCCTAACTTACAAACCTTGCATAGCCTTTCGGTAACGGGTATCTAGGGCCTACCCACTTCAATTTCAAGATAGTGAGTACTCAATCTCAGATACGTTAATTGCTTGCGTAAACTGCGTTGTTTCATAAGTTGCAGGTCTGGAGAGAACTCAATTATTAACTTAATTTTGCTGTAAGTTCGTAACTTCGCATCAGTTGGTGTAATAATACGACGAAAATATACATCGATGTCAACATCTCCTTAACTCGGAAATGGCGAGTTACGTTGGGGTGACGTCGGCAGACTTTAGCTGGAGCTTCAAAGTGGACGACTAATCAAACTCGACAGAATCACCACTGGTCACTAAATACTATATTTATAAATCTAAATTTGAAAGACAGTCCGTTTCCATTTTAGCAGTTCAAAACATCATAAAACAGCGGTACACCATAGAAAAATATATCTCGATGGAAAAATCCAATCTTCAGTAGTTCAACCTTCTCTGGGAACCATGACTCCATGCCGTCATCCACGCAGAAAATGATCCTGATGAAAATGGATAACAGAAATAATTGTATAAAGGTTCAATTGTCTCCCATTAGGCCTATACCTCTGCCCAGTCTCAGTAAACTCAGATATAATATCACGGAATATTATATCTGAATTCAGCCCTATATAAATCCCGTGCAAGTTGAAACTACTATTATTAGCCAATCAGATGGATAGCTGGTTGTAACTATTTTAAAATCACGCCCACAGTAATTACACATGGTAGCTCGTGGTCTAATATATGAACATTATTCTGAAACAGTTTCCAAATATGGCATCATATCCAGACAGGGCCCGTAAACATCAAAGTGTTTACTGTCTGGCTTTGTTAGGGGTAGAAAATATCAAAAGATTGTGCAGTGCAAAGATGTTAATCTCCTTGAAGTAAACGTCAATCATTGTCAGAAAGAAAAGATTGAAATGAGCATGATTGGCTTATTATGGGATGGCATAGAATATCGGCGAACATTTTGAACGAAGTTCTCATAGCGTTACGTCTAGATGGTATTCCCCTGATTTACCATCTTGGTTTACCTATAGATTGACCTCTGCCATCAAGTAAAATCTATGTTATATATGTACAACATATGTATACTACATATATATTCCTACGAAGTAGGCTACAGATCGCAAATTGTCCGGTAATACCCGCGGTCTCGGTTAGTAGAAGGGAGCTCACTCGGTCACTTTTGCACACTGCAACCACCAGGTGTCGCACTTTTCGGGGTACAACTCGATTTTCGCGCGCCAACAACAAACGTGTGTAGCGAGACACTGAACATGCCGACCGTTTGTTGCTCTGCGATAGGTTGCGCGTCAGATTCCCGGAAAAGGAAGAATTCGGAAAGATATCCGTGGATGAACAGTATAGCCTTTTACTGTTTCCCAACGGAAAAAAAGAACCCGACTTTGAGGCGACAATGGATTCGGATGCTTCGAAGAGATGACTGGCTACCGAACAAATATTCTCGTGTTTGCTCGCAACATTTCGTGGACGGGAAGCCATCGGAGGAAAACCCACTGCCAACACTCTTCGAGTACAATAACTATGGACTGCCGAGGAACCCCAGGCCTCAAAATGCGATGCAAAAATCCAGGGATTGTATCGATGAAATTTCATCACCGGAGCCCGAAGTCGAAATGCAGGTGCCCGAGTCAACTCCTTTCTCGCCCCAGCTGCACGGTAGCAATATAGACCGACCTACTCCCTATGGTTACGTTGTCGGGGAGGTCAGCACAAGCCACGGAGATCACAGCAGGCTTACCGGTGGAAGGCGTGCGGTGGACACCCCTATTCTTGGTAAATATTCAGTTCGATGACAGTTTGTTTGCATGGAGACTGTTTGAGGGGGGGGGGGAGGCAGGGGTGGTATCAAACAGATCCGTATTATTGTTTGGGGGAGGCAATCAAACAGATCCGTACGGATCTGTTTGATACCACCCCCCCCTCCCTGTATGTGGCCATGCCAACGATGGGGCGGGGGTGCATGTTGTAGCGGTGATACGGATACAAGGCTCCCTGTATAAGCCGAGTATTTATATTATAACTAAAAATCTGTATGTGCATGATTTGGCAATGGGAAAGTGAGGAAACGACCCCGTAACTCCAGGCGAGAACGAATTGACAGATTCTCGATCTGATTCAACAGGTTGGGGAAAATACCTTGATCGAAGTATTATACCTTGATCGGGGTATTATACCTCGATCGCGGTATAGGTCTAGGTCAACTTCAGTTTTTATATATTTATGGAAAATGTGGACATCCACACGTACCCCGGACTGCATGGATCTTTCAACAGCATGATCTATGGCTTCATTGTTCTATGATTTTCACAGGAATTTATTGCTTTGTTTCAAGCGACTAATCATTCAAATTAACCACTTCAATATTTCAAAATGAAACAGTGAAATTTATTCTGTGAATGAAAATGGCATGTGGTGGCATACTTCCATGTCAAGGTCATGCGCAAATTACAGGATTTGAGAGGCAATGCCTAGTTAATAAATCAAATTTAAGTGACAGTCACATAATCTAATCTGCTAGCATGTGCACATGAAAAAACAGGCCTCTGCTGTGGATATTATGACCCTGGCTTCAGTGCAACTACATTCTTGCAACTTGGATATGACTTTGAGATGGAACTATGCCATCACATGCCATTTTCATTTACAGCATAAATTTCAACGAGTATGTCATTTGAAGCCATGTTTCATTTTTAAAATATTAAGTGGCTAATTTGAATGATTAGTCGCATATGACGAAGCAATAAAGTTGCTGTGGAAATTGTGGAACAATGAAACCATAGATGTTGTACATGTAGAAAGATCTATGCAGTCTGGGGTATGTATGGCTGTCCACATTTTCCATAAATATATAAAAACTGAAGTTGACATACCCCTATACCCCAACTGATGTATAGTCCTGTACCTCGATTGAGGTATAATACCCCGATCAACGTTTTATACCTCGATCAAGGTATTTTCCCCAACCTGTTCAACCTTAAATTTCAAATGAACCCAAAAATTCAGGCCACATCCGCAACCACACTGATTAATGTTTGATTAATGTAGAAATTAACCACGCAACTGCCGAGAATTCAGTTTATGACCCATCACTAAGATGTCATGTTGATATATTTCATCACAACAAGACAATACTAAATTCCTTTACTTTGAAGCTTGACTCACTGGTGGTGGGGGACGGGTGTTAACTTATTAGATCCCCCAGTTAGGTGGTTGAATTAGAATCACTGTACTTAAGGGCACCTTTGTTGCTGATCAGTTTCTATATTTTAAAGGAAATCGAGAATGCCATTTTGTAGAGCTGATTCTGATCTTAAATCTGTTGACTCATTCCAACCTGGAGATGTTCTATTGGAAGATAAAAAGCAGTGATGATATGCTGAACAGCTCAGTCACATTGTTGTAGATCGACATGTTCCCCCCCCCCTCCCCCTCCCCCTCCAACCCACAATCTTGTAACTGTCCTAAATGAATTTTCATTTTTTCCAGAGATCACCAAGCCACCAAGCCTTTTTCACACTTACAGCTGTGCAGCAAATAGTGGAACTCACATGCAAGGTTTGTTCAGCCAGCTCCTAATTACCAAATTATTGACTTGAGTATTTTAATTTTGTTTGATCATCGCTATATAGCTGAAATATTGATGAACGCGACATTAAACCTTAATTCTCTCTCCTAATAGTCAGCGCTTCTCCAATAATTGTAACAATGGACACCACCCGGTCAGAATGGAAGTCCGGTGTGGCCAGGCTGTTGCTGCCTTGCTGGGTCATTCCAGTTCCATTATCTTTATGATTTTGTGAGGACAAATTTCTAGCAAATCGCCTATTAATTTGCTGTATTAAGGTGTACTATTTTACTCTGATTGAGCTGTAATTAACCTTCTGGCAAGTTTGCTGTCTGATGGATGTCAATAACACCAGAATTACAATGCTCTCAAAGTTTGGCTCCAAATCGCCAGCTGTGATGAGGTTTAGCGCTCTAAATCACTTGGCCACCTCAGCTTCCACATAAGGCCATTGTTACTTAAATTTAATTAGTTGTTCAGCATGATCAGCCCTCATCTATATTTTGAGGGCAAATAATTAATATAGATGAGGGATTTACATTTTCATGAGTAAAATTTATTCATTTGCTTCATTTTTGTAGATAATGATGTGTATTTAAAAAATGAAGGCCATGCTAAACAACCAATTAAGTGACAATGGCCTAAGACATCTCATTCAGATATATTTTTCGGGAAGGCTGACATGCTTGTAGTTGTACATGTAGGTTGGATGAGTCTTCAGTATTATGTTCTTTCTTCATTCCAGGAGAGGATCTGTGTAGAAGATCTGTCAGCATTCAAACTGTGTTGACTGGTGAGGATATTGAAGCTGCTCTATCCAGCCCTCCAACAGAGCAGGTCAGGAGGAACGACTTTGTCAACTGGGTTACAAGGAATGATGTGTCAGTGCAACTGTTTACTGGATTACCTGGTGTTTCCATTCTGATGGGCATGCTGGCCATGCTCTTGCCTTACTGTGATAACCTTAAATATTGGAAAGGCCCACAAAGTGCCAAGAAAAAAAAGTATGAATTCACAGGAAACAAAAAACCTGGGCCCAACAGAATTTTGACCCCACTCCAAGAATTGTTATTGACACTAGTAAGAGTGCGCTTATGTTTACCGTATTCGATGTTATCATATTTGTTTGGTGTAAGTTCTACTGTTGCAAAGAGCTCTTTTACAACCTGGGTGAATTTTATGTATTTTGTCTTGTCCCCATTGCTTGTATGGCCCTCAAGGAAGAATATAAATGCATTCATGCCGCCTTCAATGAAAATAAAATTTCCCAAGACAAGGGTTATACTGGACTGCACAGAAGTGAAAGTTGAGAGACCAAAGAAAAGTTCCTCTGCTCAGTATGTTATCTACAGTACATACAAAAGCCACACTACTTTCAAAGCTTTGCTCGGTATAAGCCCAAGTGGGGCATTCACATTTGTTTCAGACTTTTGGGGAGGGAACACCTCAGATAGATATATCACGGAGAATAGCGGAATATTGAATTTGTTGGAGGAAGGCGACGATGTGATGGCGGACAGAGGGTTCAATATCCGAGACCTGCTAACCATGAAAGGAGCAACTCTAAACATCCCTCCATTCACACGCAAATGTTCCAAATATCGAGGCAGAAGGTTGACCAGCAAGGAGATCCACAAAACACGTTTAATTTCTAAGGAGCGGGTACATGTCGAGAGGGCTATTGAACGTTTGAAGAACTTTCGAATTTTATCGAATGTGATGCCCTTGTCAATTCGACCTGTTTGCAACCAAATTCTGAAATTATGTTGCATACTTTGTAACTTCTATCCCCCACTAAATAAGCGCTGAATATGCATTGCATTTAGTGCTACATGTATACGGTGTAACTTCTCTGGTCCAACAATGTTCTTGACCAGCCCAGCTTTCATGGTCCCAATATTCACTTCTCATTGATTGGAACCTCTGTAAACCGAACCATGCTGAAGTATTTGTCATTGCATATGGTACTGAAATATTGGTCGTTGGATACTAGAGTATTGATCATTGCATACTGAAGTATATTTCGAGTAAACATTTCACATTATATGATTGAAATACTTGGTTTCATCTTGTCTTTGACTAGTAGAGTGTCAAGTCTGAAGTACAACTTGAACCTGGGTTACATGTTATTTTAATTTTACACTTATTGTTTGTCTATAGATTGATCAGAAATCTGATTTCAATGTAAATAGACGCACAGTGAAACAGTAAACTTTGTTAATATGGATTATTTGTTTGCTTATACCAATTTTTGCTGCCTTTGCTTACATGTACATATTTATCAAAGGTATATAACCAAATCTACTTGACACTGCCTCTACCACAATCTCGAAGATTCATTGAAGACCATGTTCGGTCGAAATGTGACCTGTGTTGGGGTGGAAACTTCCATTTTGGAAAAAGTTTCCTGAAGTCAAGATTTATTTATTTTGTTGGATTTTGGGTTTGATTTCAGTTTTTTAAAGATCACTAATTATTGGTGATGAAAACACCACAATAAAAGAGGTTAACAACATACATGTATTAAAATCAGCAATGTGTGCTAATATCAGTTCTTTTAATGTTCACTCTTACCATGCTGTGAAAATTAACAACATGATGAACAAGTCATGACAGTACTGAAATAGAAAAGCTTTACATTTTCTACCAATTGTTCTTCAATTCATTTTTTGATTTACTGCATTTCTACAAAGATGTTACGGTACTATAAGTATCTACACTATACATTTAAGTTGTACAGTTTTGACGGCTGAATACATGTTTGTTCCATGGCATGGCTGGACCCGACTTGGTGTTTCATTTTTATTGGTCATACATGTACAGTGAAACCTGTATAATCCGACTGCTCGGGATCAAAATTTTGTGTCAGTTTTGACAGGGTTCTGATAATACAAAGGTCCAAATCAATGGTATCAAGACAAATGCCAATCATATATAAAGGTTGGTTGGTTTATTCAGGTGTCGATTCAGACAGGTTTCACTGTATTTTTATTCTGAAATAGAGGGTCAGACAGTCACCCTGAAACTCGTTATCGTACATGTGTAGCTAGAAAGGCCTGATATAAGGAGTAATATTTACCAATATAAGGAGCATGCAATTGTTGATCCCCCCCCCCGCGAAAACATAATTGATTTTTCCATCGCAACAGTCACCCCACTGGGAACGCAGCCTATCGGAGATGGCTCAATTCCCATCTCCTACCAACAGCTGCAAACCCGGGAGCCCGAGGCAGCCCACCGCAGTAGTAGTATAAGACGAAATTCTGTCGAAAAAATGATGGTCTGTGGCAATGACGTCACGATGACGTCATATCCGGGTCAAAGGTCACTTTCGGTCACATGAAGAAAAGTGATCATCTCCTACTGCCCCGATGTGAATCCCCCGGAATGCATGTATGGTCTCCGACAATATCACCAGTACTATGCCCAGCATAAATGGTAAGTGGGGAACCCTCTCTGCAGAGCGCAATACACGAGGGTATTGCCACAAAAAAAAAATATATGAAACCATGGGAAAGAAGACTTATAGTAATAAAGATAACCTATATGTGTTGTATGATGTAATGATGACGAATGTCAAGCGTATCGTGTCCAGTTTGCACAATGAAACAAACCTGGCGAATTTCAAGATGGTGGCTGCACAACGTTCGTCCTGCATATGATGACCGACAAATCTTGACTGGGTGAACCCTATGTGGGACAAATACCCTCACCGGGAATTTGTCCCACTGAGGGTTCGCCCAGTCAGAGTTGTCGTCCTTGTTTGTCATCATAAGTAGAACGAACGTTGTGCGCCGCCATCTTGAAATTTGCCATGTTTGTTTCATTGTGCAAACTGGACACGATACGCTCGACACTCGTCATCATTACATCATACAACACCTATAGGTTATCTTTATTACTATAAGTCTTCCTTCCCATGGTTTCATTTATTCTTTTTTGTGGCAATACCCTTGTGTATTGCGCTCTGTGGAGAGGGTTCTCCACTTACCATTTATGCTGGGCATAGTACTGGTGATATTGTTGGGGACCATACATGCATTCCGGGAGATTCACATTGGGGCAGTAGGAGGAGATCACTCTTCTTCACGTGACCGGAAGTGACCTTTGACCCGGAGGTGACCGGATGTGACCTCTAACCGGATATGACGTCATCATGACGTCATTGCCACCGACCATCATTTTTCGACAGAATTTCGTCTTGTACTACTACTCACCACGCTGAATCAAACTGCCGGGTTGAGTGGGAGATGGCCCAGTCCAGCACGACCAGAGTGGGCGTGGCAATGGAGACCATGGGCCAGGGTAACAATTACATCAGTAATTTACGATGTCAATGACCCAAACATAAGAGTTACTATGCAAAATTCTACAACCTCTGACATCCCGAAACTTTTGTGTCAAAAAATAAACCTGGCCACTGCTTGGCAAACAAGTGAACGTACATGTGTAGAGGCTGAATAATGCCATACCATCGCCATATTCAATGAATTTTTGTAACAGTGTATCAAAAGCCCAGTACCCCACAAAATCTATAAATAGCTCTGATGTAATACAACAGGAATTTTGTCAAAGGCAATAAACACCTGGAAAATATACATGCACTTCAATGCAGCATGGCAGTAACATAAAAAGCTTATGCATGCCCCCATTGAACACTAAACAACCCT
>JAVTVY010012698.1:0-51024 GCA_036873755.1 Hanleya hanleyi
TGACCAAGCAACGTCCTTCAAATTAAATCTGGCGTTTGGTTATGTGCTGCGGCATAAGGAGACAGATCAAGTCCGATACTTTTACCCGAGCAGTAACATCCGGGTATTTGACCAACCGTTTACCATCATTAACCGGGCGTCGCTAGAGACGATGCTGGAGAACCTGGCCACCGTGGATCCTTGGAATGGGCCCAACATCAACGCCCCAACACCAAGTGGATAGTGGAGAGGGTAACCAATGTGACGTTCTTCGTGGTTAAACTGACCACCACCCCCATCGGATGAAAGTATTCACCCATGCACTGATAGATTCTCAGAATGCGCAAACAACTATCTGAGGATATGTTGCCTCAACGGTATCCCGGGCTGCCCGATGATGATTAGAATAAACGGTTCAAAGCGAACATGGCCGAAGATGGAACTTTCTGAAATGAAGACTTCTGATTGGACAAGAATACATCTAACGGACAGGAACGAATATGACAGATGCAAATGGTGGCCTCTGATTTGACAAGTCTTCTTGAATTGTAGCACCAAGTGGATAGTGGAGATAATGACCAATGTTGCGTTCTTCGTGGTTAAACTGACCACCACCACCTCCATCGGATGAAAGTATTCACCCATGCACTGATAGATACTCAGAATGCGCAAACAACTATCTGAGGATATGTTGCCTCAACGGTATCCTGGCCTGCCCGACGATGATTAGAATAAATGGTTCAGATGGCACTTTCTGAAATGGAGACTTCTGATTGGACAAAAATACATCTAACGGACAGGAACGAATATGAAACATGCAAATGGTGGCCTCTGATTGGATAAGAATCTTCTTGAATTGTAAATATACCCAACGCGGCTCCCCCAGCGTGGGTATGATGTAACATTGGGAAAAATAAACTATATGAAAAAAACTTCTTGTTGTTGTTGTTCTCTCATGTGTCATCCTTGTTGTTGTTGCTGTTGTTGTTCTCTCTCCGGTCTATATCATGGCGTTATGTTAGAGTGTTAGGGTGTAACGACGGGCGTTGACGGGCGTCACTGCATTTCGAAGAATTAGTGACAATTCCATGGAATATCAGAGCTTCTGAGCTATTTCACCAGAGCGTTGAAGCATTAAGAATGGTGTTGGTGGGCGTTGCTACAAGATGACACCTCACACGGTCCATTTGGACCGCGGATGGTCCATCTCTACACCAAATAACATCTTCACTGCTAAAAAAGGCCCACTTTCGCTACAACTTGTACTAATGACGTCACCAATGACGTCACAGATGCTGTAAATATCCCTGAAATCGGGGTGTATACTCCGAGAGCTACAGCATGACACATCCCATGACGCATTCGCAACGCGGCTGGTCCATCTCTACACCAAATACCTTCCTGCACTGCCCCAAAAAGGCCAAATAACATCCTTCACTGCTAAAAAATGCCCACTTTCGCTACAACTTGTACTAATGACGTCACCAATGACGTCACAGATGCTGTAAATATCCCTGAAATCGGGGTCTATACTCCGAGAGCTACAACATGACACCCCACACGACGCAGTCGCAACGCGGATGGTCCATCTCTACACCAAATACCTTCCTGCACTGCCCCAAAAGGCTCACTTTCGCTAATACTCCTACTGATGACGTCATCGATGACGTCACAGATGCTTCGGACATGCCTCAATTCGGATTGTACACCCCGAGAGCTACAAAATGACACCTCACACGACGCATTCGGACTAAGGATGGTCCATCTCTACACCAAACTCACCCTCACGCACCCACAAAATGTCCACTTTCGCTACTACTCGTACCGATGACGTCATCAATGACGTCACAGATGACGCGGACATCCCTCAAATCGGAATGTACACACCGAGAACTACAAGATGACACCTTCCAGGACGCATTCGAACCGTGAATAGCCCATCTCGACCCAAATACCTTCATGTACTGCCCGAAAATGGCCACTTTCGCTACTACTCGTACCGATGACGTCACCGATGACGTCACAGATGACGCGAACATCCCTCAAATCGGAATGTACACCCCGAGAACTACAAGATGACACCTTCCAGGACGCATTCGAACCGTGAATAGCCCATCTCGATCCCAAATACCTTCATGTACTGCCCGAAAATGTCCACTTTCGCTACTACTCGTACCGATGACGTCACCGATGACGTCACAGATGACGCGAACATCCCCCAAATCGGAATGTACACCCCGAGAACTACAAGATGACACCTTCCAGGACGCATTCGAACCGTGAATAGCCCATCTCGATCCCAAATACCTTCATGTACTACCCGAAAATGTCCACTTTCGATGTAAATATCCCTGAAATCGGGGTCTATACTCCGAGAGCTACAACATGACACCCCACACGACGCATTCGCAACGCGGATGGTCCATCTCTACACCAAATACCTTCCTGCACTGCCCCAAAAGGCTCACTTTCGCTAATACTCCTACTGATGACGTCATCGATGACGTCACAGATGCTTCGGACATGCCTCAATTCGGATTGTACACCCCGAGAGCTACAAAATGACACCTCACACGACGCATTCGGACTAAGGATGGTCCATCTCTACACCAAACTCACCCCACGCACCCACAAAATGTCCACTTTCGCTACTACTCGTACCGATGACGTCATCAATGACGTCACAGATGACGCGGACATCCCTCAAATGGGAATGTACACACCGAGAACTACAAGATGACACCTTCCAGGACGCATTCGAACCGTGAATAGCCCATCTCGACCCCAAATACCTTCATGTACTGCCCGAAAATGTCCACTTTCGCTACTACTCGTACCGATGACGTCACCGATGACGTCACAGATGACGCGAACATCCCTCAAATCGGAATGTACACCCGAGAACTACAAGATGACACCTTCCAGGACGCATTCGAACCGTGAATAGCCCATCTCGACCCCAAATACCTTCATGTACTGCCCGAAAATGTCCACTTTCGCTACTACTCGTACCGATGACGTCACCGATGACGTCACAGATGACGCGAACATCCCCCAAATCGGAATGTACACCCCGAGAACTACAAGATGACACCTTCCAGGACGCATTCGAACCGTGAATAGCCCATCTCGATCCCAAATACCTTCATGTACTGCCCGAAAATGTCCACTTTCGCTACTACTCGTACCGATGACGTCACCGATGATCACAGATGACGCGAACATCCCTCAAATCGGAATGTACACCCCGAGAACCACAAGATGACACCTTCCAGGACGCATTCGAACCGTGAATAGCCCATCTCGATCCCAAATACCTTCATGTACTGCCCGAAAATGGCCACTTTACTTACTACAACCAACTGCGCCTGCGCAGATTGACGCGACTTGCATTCAAAAACACGCCATTCTGACTCTACCCCACACAAGCTTCACTTTGACACCCTCCACGACCCATTCGGATCCATAGCGGTCCATCTCTACCCCAAACACCTTCAAAAGGCCCACTTTCGCTACAACTTGTACTAATGACGTCATCGATGACGTCACAGATGCTGTAAATATCCCTGAAATCGGGGTGTATACTCCGAGAGCTACAACATGACACATCCCATGACGCATTCGCAACGCGGATGGTCCATCTCTACACCAAATACCTTCCTGCACTGCCCCAAAAGGCCAAATAACATCCTTCACTGCTAAAAAATGCCCACTTTCGCTACAACTTGTACTAATGACGTCACCAATGACGTCACAGATGCTGTAAATATCCCTGAAATCAGGTCTATACTCCGAGAGCTACAACATGACACCCCACACGACGCATTCGCAACGCGGATGGTCCATCTCTACACCAAATACCTTCCTGCACTGCCCCAAAAGGCTCACTTTCGCTAATACTCCTACTGATGACGTCATCGATGACGTCACAGATGCCTCGGACATGCCTCAATTCGGATTGTACACCCCGAGAGCTACAAAATGACACCTCACACGACGCATTCGGACTAAGGATGGTCCATCTCTACACCAAACTCACCCCCACGCACCCACAAAATGTCCACTTTCGCTACTACTCGTACCGATGACGTCATCAATGACGCCACAGATGACGCGGACATCCCTCAAATCGGAATGTACACCCCGAGAACTACAAGATGACCCCTTCCAGGACGCATTCGAACCGTGAATAGCCCATCTCGACCCAAATACCTTTATGTACTGCCCGAAAATGTCCACTTTCGCTACTACTCGTACCGATGACGTCACCGATGACGTCACAGATGACGCGAACATCCCTCAAATCGGAATGTACACCACGAGAACTACAAGATGACACCTTTCAGGACGCATTCGAACCGTGATTATCCCATCTAGACCCCAAATAACTTCCTTCGCTGCCCCAAAATGTCTCCGCTGCTGCGGCGCACGCATGCCAGGAGGCCGCCAAATCATTTCAACCCCACCCAGTCCATCAGATGCCCCTTCGCCAGATCATCACTTTGATACCTCACTCCGTTATCGGTCCCTAAGGGCTCCCCCTAGCTCAAAAGCTATTTTCATACCCTTCGGCCACCGCTTGCATGCGCAGAATGCACCGATATTTCATTTACACCCAGTCCATCAGATGCCCCTTCACGATGCTTCACTTTGATACGCCACTCGACCCCATTGGTCCATTAGGGACTCCCTAGCTCCAAAACGTCTATTTCCATACCCTTGGGCCACCGCGCATGCGCAGAATGCCGATGGTTCAACCCCACACCCAGCCCATCAGATGCCCCTTCACGAATGCTTCACATCGATACCTCCGCTCCGACCCCCATTGGTCCATTAGGGGCTCCCCTAGCTCCAAAACGTCTCTTCCATACCCTTAGAGCCACCGCGCATGCGCAGAATGCCGATATTTCAACCCCACACCCAGTCCATCAGATGCCCCTTCACGAATGCTTCACTTTGATACCTTACTCGACCCCATTGGTCCATTAGGGTCTCCCCTAGCTCCAAAACGTCTATTTCCATACCCTTGGGCCACCGCGCATGCGCAGAATGCCGATAGTTCAACCCCACACCCAGCCCATTAGATGCCCCTTCACATAAGCTTCACTTTGATACCTCACTCGACCCCATCGGACCCTTAGGGGCTTCCCTAGCTCCAACACGGCTATTTTCATACCCTTCGCCACCGCGCATGCGCAGAAGGCCGATAGTTCAACCCCACACCCAGCCCATTAGATGCCCCTTCACATAAGCTTCACTTTGATACCTCACTCGACCCAATCGGACCATTTTATCTAGGGACTACTTTTTCTCCGCGGAAGCTTTTTCCCGGGACCGAATCACCGCCAAAACCACGGCCAAACCGCATCACCGCGCATGAATACATTTTTTTTTTTTTTTTTTTTTGCCGGAACTTTTTTTTTTTTTCTGCCGGAAATATGCACTCATTGACCTTTGGTGTGTGGGTGGGTTCAAAATGGCGGATTGTAAGTAGCCGCCATTTTGAAAAAAAAATTGCACGGGGTGAGTGGGTGGGTTCAAAATGGCGGCTACTTACAGTCCGCCATTTTGAACCCACCCACACACATATCCACTCAGGCCACGCCCCATTTCGTCTCATCACGCCCCAATACACCCCCAAAACCTCCCCATTTTTTGTTCTGCGCATGCGCAGTGAGGCGCTACGACGTCGTTTTACTCATTGTATACTACTCACGTATCTCAATGCCTGAGAAAACCATCACACTTCGGTGGTGCAAATAGTCGCAATCAATGCGTGACTAAGGCACATCATACTTTAGAAAATGACGTTGATAATTGTAGCGATACGGATTTGAGGACAGGAACAACCAGTTTTATCACCGAAGAAACTAGCTTATTTTTATATTTTTATGAAATGCCTTCTTGTAATGTGGTACTGGTAGTGTCATTTGAATTAGACTTTTGATTATGGGCGTGCATGGGAATTCTTTATAGATGATGCTTGCCTACTAAATCTCACATCTGACGCTTGCAATCGCCGAAAGTACAAAGGATCTGCAAACCTTGGTGGGCTTTTCAGATTAAATGTCATTCCTTTTGGGATAAAAACTGCCGCTGCTACTTTCCAGAGGTAGAAGGAAATCAAATCTGTGATAGATCAACCTGCATCGACGTCAGATGCCAACTAGGAAAAAGTAGACTGTTGAGTTGACATGCTGTTATCTGTATGCTTCATAAATGTAGACTTATCAATCCAGCAAGTAATCCTATACACAATTTAGTTTTTCAATTGACGCTAATGGTCTTGGGATGACATGACGGGGGTTATATAAATCGTTATACGTTTCAAGTTGGAAAATAATGTTATTCTTTAAGAAAAAGTCACTTCGCGTGTATCAGGAGAAATCAGTCCGGTATCATTTTCTTCCTGCCCTGGTCATTAAATGGAAGCACCGTTTCATATTCATAATAGTTGCATACACCAACCTACACATGTTCCCTCATACCAATGAAGCATAGCCTCTGGTAATAAATAGCTGTTCTTCATGATATATCTTGATCTCTGTATCCATATCATCTAACATTGACTAAGCCATTCAGTCTTTCCTTTGATGTCCCTTGATCATCTATTAATTGCATACCGGTATTTCCACTCATATTCATTTCCTATCCACCCAAAATTCATATTATCTTTTCTGCACTTCTTCGTATATACCTCAGTAGACTCAGTATTTTCATTATTAAATACTTTTTTAATACGTGCAACTATATATGTGATGGAATATCCTTGTTTGGACAAAACTATACCAGGAGGGCGCTTTGACATTTTTTCATCAATGCGAACAATCTTGTTTAATAATAAACTAATCAGAAAATTTTGAAACACATGGACATGTGGCCGCCGCGTAGTTCGACGGTGCACCTCGCAGTATATATATATATATTGTCGAATTTAACAGGAGTTGGACAGGTGATTCCCCTTCAAATTTAACTGGATTATGTATGGTTATCAACTAGTTTGTGATGCAGGCACATAAATATTCCAGTTCACCATGTATTATATGCCATTGGTTTGCTACTCTGTTGCTTCTTTGTCTAGAATGGTAATGGTTTCCTATATGTTTCATTTCACTTAATTCCATATTTTACAGTTCTTGTGCAGTGTCCCTCGACCACCATACCCTGTTATAAATCACACCGTAAATTCACAGTTAAATGTACTGACAGAAAAGGTTCCAGTACATTCAACTGTAAAATCATGTTGCACCGTATTTTACAATTATCGCTTTTTAACAGGCTTTAAACCGTAAAATGCTGCACCGTATTTTATAACTACCGTTTATTGACAGGTATTCAACTTTAAATTACGTTGCACTGTAATTTACAATTACCGTTTTCTTAACATTCTTAAATCTGTATAGTTACGTGGCACCGCTGTGTATACAATAACCGGTTCCGCGGAAACGTAGGTCACTGGAGGCCGAAATGGCCATTGCTCGTTCGCGTATTTCAGCTCTTCGTGTTTACAAATCCAGTCACCGCAAGTTTCGTAAATAATCACGAAGTAATCTGTGAAATAATTACACGAATGTACGATTTATAAGTGGGACTCAACCTAAAGTCAGATAAAACCAAAACCAAACCGTATTATATAGATCGAAAATTAAAGCTAGCCGCCGCGTCCCTTCCAGTGGGTGTTCTGATAATGCTCTGAATGTTCTGTCATACAACGCAGGTGTCGGATGTTTCCTGAAACTGGGCGTTTCGTGTGCAAAGATATCTACCTCCTTTCAGAGAAAACAGAAATTTTATGTTAAGTTTGTGCGCAGTTTATCGATTCCAGTTGATGTCAACTGAAATATCACAGTTCAATTTACAGATTGATGTGTTTACGCTTAAATGTACGGTAAACTCCAACATACATTTACTGTAAAATAACGATAATTTATAACAGTGTATACATTACATGCTACGTTTACAAGTCTACACCAATTTTCTGGGGTAAACAATTCAAGGGGATGAAATTGAATGTCAGAGCTCGTTGCTGTCTACTTTTACAGTGTAATTAAATCCTACATTACCCGCACTGTCTACACGTAGCTTTTAGGGCTGTTTTGTCTTTGATATTAACGATTTGATGGTATAACAACGACATGGCTTGAGTCATAAACTTGCAATAATTTCCATCGTAATTATACCATTGTATGTCCAACGTCTCTCAAACTTATGACTGTGCCATTTTCTTCAGAAGAATATTGAGACATTGGGGAATATGTTGTCCGCATTTAATTTCAAAGCTGATTAACAATTAACCACATTTTCAGGGTAGCTATGGGTTTGGGGAAAGTGGCCTAAAACGCCACAATTCAGAAAGGGTATTAAGAAATAACGTAACTCAGGTCTTCTGGTTATATGATATATTGATGTTAAGCAAATGTATAATGTACAGTTATATTCACCGGTTGGTGGATATACCACTTTGGCCGGTGAATATAACTTTCTGTGAGATATCACGTGATGTTCAGATATCACGTGATGTTCAGTAGACCAATTAAATGAAGGAATCACTGCAAGTCATCTAATAATGTATAGCATATTGCCATACACCGGTATGTGATGTTCAAAAGGTTGGTCCTGGAATCGGAATCTTTAGCCGTCACTGGCCATGACGTTACGCTGAGGTTAAGCATCGATCCATTCTCTAACATGCGCAATGTTAGATTTTTCAGTGTTAGCCATTTGTCGGTAAGGTCTATTGTTTCAAAATGTTTATTACCATGATTACCTTAAAAAAAAATCAACGTTGT
Source organism: Hanleya hanleyi (assembly GCA_036873755.1). Classification (NCBI taxonomy): domain Eukaryota; kingdom Metazoa; phylum Mollusca; class Polyplacophora; order Lepidopleurida; family Hanleyidae; genus Hanleya; species Hanleya hanleyi. The sequence goes on from JAVTVY010012698.1 coordinate 8,769, forward strand.
TCGCTTTGAAAACCACTATAAGTCTATTGTCGTTGTTATAGCACTATCCGGTGTCTAACCTTGGCCTGACGTCACGTTGGTAATGATGTCATTCCACGACTAAAGATTCCTATTCCGGGAAGTTGCTGTTGTATCGCCTCAACGATCTGTAAACTTACAGCTCTGTAAATCGATTCAATGTAACTTGAAACGTTAAAACCATAAAGCGAATTTCCTGTTACCGGCACATTGAACCAAGGCAAACAATGCCCACGGGGTACTCCCAAACCATTACACCAGTCGACATATATGTTAAAACTGTAAGAGGTATTACTTGTACATATAACCTGTTTGTGCATTGTTATCTTTAACTCAGTTGAAGGCATTTGTTTAATGGCACAAACGTCTGTTTTTCAATATATCATATATTCAGAAGACAAGAGTTACCTTTCTGATTCTGTTATTTTCTAATACAGTATTATACCTGGATGAACTTTCTCGTTCACAAAGAGTAATTGGAGAGCCAGGAACATATAAAGTACATATGTGTGCGTGTAACTGTCGTCAAAATGTGCTAAGGATAGTAGTATTAGAGAGGGATCCCCATGTAACGTGTGTCGTGGAGCGAGGTTTGGTCATAAAAACAATTATATACCAACAGCTTGCTGGAATCATCCAATTGCAAACTACTCACGAACTGGTGGCTAAAACAGTTCAAGTTAAGGGCCGATATTCTTTAATGGACGACAACTGAATTATGAATGGCGGACCAGACGCTTGTAATCCAAACAGTGATACCAGACGCTTGTAATCCAAACCCTCTTGTCTGCCAAGTAGACAAATGGGCCACGTCTGGATTCCTATGCCCACATACTGTATTTTGCGAACACAGGGATCTCGTCAACCTCTGCTCCATCATTTAAACCCACGATTTAGAGATCAGGAATATCCGTGGATCCAACTCATAATCCGTATGCCAGACTGGACGGTGGAGATTCCTTCCACTGGACGTTACACGTGGTATGTCTCCTTGTCGCCCTTCTTTGCCAGTCGAGACAACGGTGCGTGTATCACGATATACGAGTCTTCCAAGATCAGCTGGTTGGCTGACAGGGCCTCTCCAACACTGTGCTCAGAATCTGCGCTGCTTTCCCAATCCGATTCCCTCATGAAGCATGACTTTGGTCCTGGTACTTCACGTCGTCACATCGTACAGGGCCGAGTCAACGGTGAATGGGTCAAGCCATCTGTCACGTAGCTTGCGATTCTCGCCCCGCCTCGCCGCGGTAAACCTGGTCACCTGGGCCAAGCTGTTGTGACTTAGACTTCAGATTGTACAGGCGCTTCTATCTTTGCAGAACTTTGCTTGTACACTCTCAGACATTCTCATTGTTAAGTCGATCTCGAAGGTCGCTGACCTAGGGTACCGTTTCCGCATGCTCTCTGAGTGCCCTCCGCCCCCTCCCACCACGGTTATGTGGTTAAATAGAGTCGTTCTCTCCTGAATTTCATCCTATTCAGGCCTGTCGTTTCGTGGGCGACCATCCGGTACGCCATCAGCATCAGAGGAATTTGGACATTCCAATTTTCTGGGTTACGGGCTGCGCTATAAGCAGTAAAGACGCCTATCCTCTCCCGAGGATTGACGACAGGAGGTTGGTCTCACATAGTAAGAGAAGAGTTTCGTGTGGATCGACAAATGCCAGGCTGCATTCAAGACATGGGAGAATGAGATGACAGCTGCTCAGATCTCTGCCACGTCGAACTAAGTTGTTCTCCCATTATAGATAAAGCCAATCCCACCGCTGCCACCAGCGTTTGTACAACGTGTACCGTAGAGCGGGGTTCAGTCACAAAAACAATTATTTACCGGGCTCGACTTATGAGGGACCCTGGCTATCAATGAAGGAGCCCCGTCGCTAGTGCAGATCAAGGGTCAAGGGATACAACAACCTGCAAACATGACCCCGACAAATATAAAGGTATACAATGGCATATTAGGCGATGTACATGAGAGAATGTGAACCGCGTAGTTCAGGCAGGATTATCTTGAAGCAGAAATAGCAATATTTACAATTGACCTGTAAAGAGGGGAAATTGATATTTACATTTCCATTTATATTACATCCAACAGAACAAACAATAGGAGACTCATGTAGGGGCGGCCTGGCTGTTGACCCCTCTCAATGGACTGTAATAGGCGACAACCTTGTTGTGGACTCGTACCAAGGAATGTCGTTCGAGTGAGTCCACGGCTGTGGCGGCTGGACAGGGTCTTTTATCCCGCAAGTAAGTATAGATTGCGGCCCTCGTCCGGTCTCACGGCTTTGTATACGCGGAACGACGGCCTGAATGTGGCCTAACGACTTGATTGAGGCCTTTCTTTGGCCCCAGGCTCCTCCGGCATGATTGTGACATTTCTCTGACAGCACGATTTCATATACGGCGGACCCGCGGCCTCGCGACTCAACTGCGGCCCTTCTCCGGCCTCACGGCTTCATATAGAGTGCTCTGTACTATAATGTCTTACAGGATTGCTGTGTTTAGCCCTACGTTTGGTGCCTCGCTGTAATGCCACTCTAAGCACAAAAAACTATTCATATATCATATATCAAAATAAATGTATCTATCTCAGGAACATTTTCATGCCAAAACATAGAACGTTCGAAATTGCATAACTGACCTGTCATTTCTACAAAAACAACAACATCCAAATGTGATCGATCTGATTTTCGACAATATACACCAAGTTCTCCTGACGGCTGAGGTATCCATTACGCAAATGAGATGTTTATATTTACTACGACTCTGTCAAGTAACTCAAGTAGCTTTAAAAAAAGTGGGAATTATATGCCCATCGCCAGCTCGTTTTCAATGTAATAAGTCGTCTGCTACAGTGACAAAAGTGGCACCTAAATGATACCCTCGTTCCCATGTGCATGATGTCGTCGCCAATTTACCACTAAATTCCATATATTTGTTGTCTAAATTCATCCATTCTGATTTTCCATCAACCTTTAGGCTGAATTTATATCAATACAATCTAAAAAAATGGCATTTTCAATTTTACATGTCTGTTCTGTGGGGAATTCCACTGTGTGACCGCTACACCATTGGGAAACTCCCTCGTTTTTAGTACGAAACAGTGCTATGCCACCTATACTTCTGGCCCACTGCCTGGCTGCGGCCTTCCGTCTTGACTGCGGCCCTTCTCCTGTCTCATCGTTTCGTAGAAGTTGGACCCATGGCCTGGGTGCGACCTCCGGCTTTACCGCGGCCTTCCGCTGGCCTCACTTCTTCGTATACGATTGACCCACGGGCTGGCTGCGGATTCCCGGCTTAACTGTGGCCTTTCTCGGGCCATGCGGCTTCGTATACGGCGAACACACGATCAGACTGCGGCCTGCCAGCTTGACTACGATTCTTCTTCGTCCTCACGGCTTCGAAATACGGCGGTCCCACGGCCTGACTGCCGCCTCTCGGCTTGACTGGAGCCTTCCTTCGGCCCCGCAGCTTCGTATGAGGAACCTCATTATACGTCTGCACTGTTAGCTATAGTATTTCTTGGGGACGTCAATTATTCTTGATTTAGTTGCAAGTGGCAGTCGTACACCTCTTCTCGGCCACATACCAGTCCGGAAACAGTTCAGGTATTCCCACGCTACCGGTGACACAATTTTCACTCTTACTACTATTCAAGCTGAAGTCCTACTCCGGTTTGGCGCCTTGGCGGGACAGAGGACTATACAAGCCCGGCTAATTTTGTGGTAAAAGATGTATATCTGAAACGGAAATATTTGTAGGTCTGCTGTTATCAGGAATACCGACAGGGAACTGCCCAACTCTGATCAGGTTTGCATCCAGCCTGGTAAATCCGCGTTTCCAAACTAAGCAAGAGCTGCTGGCAGGCACGTACAGGGGCAGGAATCGACTAAGTACAACCACGTTTACATTCAACCTGGTATATCTGCAGCAGTATTAATTATGTTTAGCTCTCGGTCTCCAATCGCGGCCTAACTGGCAATTAGAAAATAATTTACGGCCTCAATTGTGTATCCTGCACAAGGCAGACGATGTTTTCCCCTCACTATTCTCTCTCCAACGAGGGAATTGCACAATAGAGCCAGGAGATAAACAGGAAGTGGCAATTCTGTCAGCTGGTTGCCTAAATGGGCCAAAATCGACAAACAGGAAGTAGCAATCAATTAATCTGATTGGATAGTTGGAGCGCCAGTCGCAGTCGCAGCACCATCTATACACTTGAGTAGCCCGTATGACACTGTGTATCAAAAGTCACAGCGCCATCTATGCACCTGGTGTTTTGTAGTGGTTCAACATATATGAGGCCGCTATGTAACCGTTATACTCGGAATGTTGAAAACCTTTTTCAAAAAAACTATGGGCTCAGAGAGATTGATAAACAGGAAATAAAAAAATTCTTGACTTTTCACATGGTGGGGTAGCCACAACTTTTCAATAATGCCTTCAGTTGATAGTCACTTAGATTATTAGATTGAAATTCAATCTATCAGATAATTAGTGACCAATATTTTATCGGATTGAAAATATTCAATCAACGAGATTGAAAACAATAACTTGAATCCATTGTAGATAGAAAATTTAATCTAATAAATTGAAATTTTCAATCTAATGATTAAAATTTTCAATCTAACAGATGGAATATTCAATCGAATAGGTTGGTCAATAATTCTAATCTGATATTTTAGAGCACACGCTTCATTTATTGATCTCCGTGTGTTATAACCCGACCGTACCGTATAAACGTTCATTTTGATGCTCCTTACCGGCTATTTTCTGGAAGCTAATTCCTTCTCCTCCACGCTTGCCGCTTTCATTTAAGTTCGCTATGCTGGTGAATAGCTGTACACGGGCCGTTTTCACAGCGACTCCGAACTCCCCTATGCTATGTGGTAGTCGCCATGTTGAATATATTTGGGCCACTACGCATGCGCACTTGGATTGACATGAAGAACATGGCGTCGACAGTAATATGGGAGAGGTCGGAGTCGCTGTGAAAACGGCTCGTGTACAGCTATTCACCCGCATTGCCAACTTTAATAAAAGCGACAAGCGTGGAGGAGAAGGAATTAGCTTCCAGAAAATAACCGGTAAGGAGCATCAAAATGAACGTTTATACGGTACGGGTTAAAACACACGGAGATCAATGAACGAAGCATGTGACTATCAACTGAAGGCGTTATTGATAGGAACAGTTGTGGCTAATGGTGGGGTGGATATAGTATTATTGACGAATTATTATCGAACTGTCCAAATTTCATTGAAACCGCTGATTGACATACTTGTTTAGCTCCTTTGACATGTTTTTTTTTGCGAATAGTCTATCAATTCCAAGCTTCTCGGAAGCGCGAACGTGTTAAATCTCATCTAAAATTCCAAAAATTTTCGCAACCCGCGTCCACCTTCCTGTTCCGCCCAGTCTAGCCTCACAATATGCTGTCGCGCCTGGGTAGGCCTAATGGATGGTCAAACATCGCAATTGGAAAGACGGGTGCAGTCCGTTTGAACACTGTTGAACGAATGCATACAGTTCTACCGGCTAGTGGTCAAGAAGTACACAACCCATCGTGTATTCGTATTGATGATTTATTATTCACATATTCTAAAAAAATAAAAAAATAAAACAGTCACCAGTAGAGCCCTGCCTGATTTACAAGAAAATACGCATAAAGTTCAAAATGGGCAAAACTGAGAAATATTTACCGGCTTTATGACGCTCGCCACTACTGAGGTTTCCACAACTGACAATCTTAACGAGGGATCTGTTCGGAATAATCCTTCAAAAATTGGACCAACAGGTTGATCCTACCAAGATGTATAGTTCGACGCCATTTTATGGAAAGAAGACTCCGGGAGCCTCAACGGCTAGTTATGACCACTTACCTTAATATATCTCACAAAATATATGCCTCATGTCCGACATTCAGTGAGGAGACTTCGGCCATGATAATTCTGGGAAACACTGAAGGCACAAATCAGGATGATATTGATTATATCTTCGGGATATGGAATTATAGTGCATGAGGTAGCATCCTTGATAAATTGAAAGTCCAAAAACTACGCAACCTTCTCACAGCGCATGCTTCGTTTCACATGCAGGCTCACTTCACCATAAAATTAGCCAAGTTGACATGGCTTCCTTCGTTCCTACATTACGCCATGATGCCTGTCAATTAACATACATGTACACTCCGGGATCACACCTCAACGGCTGGTTGAACTTTCGCTATTATCTTCGTACGGGTCACGTGAACCGCACGATACATTGCCGATCACGTGATACGTACGAATGTAACGGAGGAGAAATTCAACCGGCCGTTGATGTTCGAAGACTGATTGCAGACGGCTGAGCTCTTCACGGCAATCAAACTCTTTGCCGAAACTCGATAAAACCAATAGACAGAGAGTTGGGAGAGGTTGTTTTATTGCCAGATAGAGCCGATCGACCCATGGAGCCGTGTGATCCTGGAGTGTAGTTGTAAGTTCATTAAGAGGCATCATGGCGTAGTGTAGGAACGAACGAAGCCATGTCAACTTGGCTACATAACCCTGCTACCAGTAGCCGAAGATGACCTTTTCAACGTAACTATGACGTATAGGGAAAATTCTATGCCCACACTATTTTGGTTCGTGTGATCTTGCAAAATTCAATCTTCGGGTTTTTTTCTTGTTTTCGGTTTCTCAAAATCAAAAATTGAAATTTCACATTCAGTTTTCAATTCTCTTTTTTCGTTTTACTTCGCACAAAAATAAAAATGAAAATGTCTCGACTTTGAATTGATTTGATTTAACTTTGACGTGTTGTAGTAGTGATGTGTGCCTAGGCTAGCAACACCTACTGCGATATAGGCCTAAAATATCCCCCATTAAAATCTTCCCTCCAACCAGCCCGAATTCTATATAAGCGTCTTGTTCGCAACCCAAATAAATACAATCGGCCGCATGGGACTGCTCACTTTAATTCTTAAAAATATACTCTGCAGGCCAGCCTACCAGCTACATGGCCGCAATAAATACGAGAACATTATCCAAACCAGGACTGGTATCTAGACTATAAATTGGCGGGCCAGCCTACCAGCTACATGGCCGCAATAAGCACCAATCCGTCATACAATCCACTACTGGAACAAGCCTCTACTAGCTGTCCAGGCTATATTGAGCTCCCCATTCTCCCTCCCCTAATAATTTCAAGGCTCGCATTCGTCAGCAGCCAACAATTTCGAGTGGAAGGGCCCTTCCAGGGCGTACGCACGAAGAGTCAGAAACGTGTGTGCGCACTACACGCCACTGATCCCAATGTACATACGCTCTCGCAAACGGCTACCCACCAGAGAGAATGTTTGCAGAGGAAACATAATTGCTACACCTCCACAGATATCAAGCTCACACTCACAAAATCGTTGAGCTCATAACTAGAACAGGGTTGAGACTATAATCAAATAATGACGCATGTATTCACTCCGAGTGGTAGCTATCCTGCCCCACCGGATTCACAATAAATCATAACACACAGAGCAAGATGGCGGATAGACAACTCTCACGATGGGTCCATGGCGAAGACATGGGGAGAGAGAAGGACTGGTACTCTTCTCCTTTAACCCCAAGCCTCCGACATGGCTAACCACACTAACTATTATCGTACCATATCTTCTCCATGTCACTCCATATATTAACTTCATCACATAAACGTGTCACACAGCCTATCACACACAGAAAACCCCACAAAGAACACACAGTTATACAATCTCAACAGAAGTCACACAGAAACGCGAGCGACGCGCACATATACCACACAGAATCCTCACACACAGAAACTATCCAACCACACAGCAACCATCGAACCCAGGCGTCCAGCACCCGGCTCCCCACACAGACCACACCAACACCCAGCCCATCACAACGCACCATACACTCCCACAACACACCACACGCACAACGCCGCAGCAAACACCACAATCTCCAAACAACATCCAACTTCCGACTACACACCAGAGTTGCCCAACACACACCAATAGTTCCAAAATACACAATATATTACAGAACACACTACGAACGATTTGGGTCTAGAATTTTATGTATTTTTTTTCTTGAATTCCACAATGCCTCAAAAAGCATCCTGTACAACAAAACCAAATCAACCCCCAAATAGGATAATTTCACACAGAAAATCAAAACCAAATACAATATATCCATCACTGCATACACGTGATGGTACACATCCATATATCTCCACCAAGCGGACACTATACTACATCGCTTCAGACGCATACACAAAATGCGTCACCAATGACCCATCAACTAACTTCACCATTTATTAGTTACTGGCAGAGCGAAATGGAGTCCACATGGAACAAGTCACCATTCCATAAAAATTCAAACTGCAAAAACCTTGGTGTCTCCAGTAACCAAGGTGTTATCCCTAAAATCCACAACACATCCATAGGCTGATAGGAAATCGAAGCCTAGCAACAGGTCGTCAACCAAGGGTGCCACCACTATATTTCCAGTACAGTGAAAATCGGAGATGGATAACGGGACATGCCGAACTAGCATTCCCATACTGGTCATTCCTCGAAAGGCACCAGTCAACCGAATAGGCGAAGACGACAACCCCTGAAGACCCAACCTAGCAAATAGATGTTCACTCATGACGGTGACTTGGGCGGCTGTGTCTACCACAGCAGTCACCGGCACAGACCCAATCTTAACTGGAATGGACATCGCCCACCCCTGGGAACGAGACAGATTAACATCTCTGACTGCTGCAGTAAGCTCAGTAACACCTGCCTCGTCTCTCGTGGACGACCCCACCCCGTCATTTGCAGTTGCTAATTCAGCCCACCCATCTAAATCATGTCTAGTAGGACAAAAACGGCTTATGTGGCCGGGTTTACGGCACGAGTAACAGAGTCGCGGTGGACGGAAGGGTCGCGATGACCGACGGCGAGGGGACCTCTCATTTATCCCTTCCCCTTCTGCCTTACAAGCATCAGGAAAAGCCTCCCCCACTGAATCAACATTAACAGTCCTACATGTAACCGTCTGAAAATCCAACTCCCTCAGATTATATCGTGAGGAGTTCACATAACGCAAGGCTTCTAAGATTGTTGTGGGGCTCTTTTCCATAGCAAATCTCACAGCCAGTATTTTCCTGCATCCCCTGAGAAAATGTTCCACCGCTACCGACCCAATAACCTTTTCCGGTGCATTCGGATACCCGTCCCTTGCCAACCTAGCGCATCTAAAAGCAAACTCCTCTAAAGTGTCCTCCGGACCCTGCTCTTCCGCCTGCAAACGCTGCCTAACTACACGCGGAGGTTCCCTGCTATTTATAATGGCATTCCATTGCTTTGAGGAGCATATCAAACGAGGTTTTGACTGCCTCTGATTGATAGCTGTAAAACACCATGGCATCGCCATGAATACAGTCCGTTAATTTCTTAGGACACTGGTCTTTGTCCCACTTTCTACTTTCAGCTTCCAACTTAAATTTAACCCTAAATGGAACCCAGTCCCCTCTGGTCCCTGAAAACACTAAAGTCTTGGGAAGCCGGGGACTTTGACTACGGTAGCGTTCTCGGGATACATGTCGTTCGGTTGATCTCGATCTGGACGAGCATTCGCTACATTTACTAGGAGAGGCCTCAACCTCCCCCACGGTATCCGTAGCGGACACATCGGCCAGATTCCCATTATCTATATCCCCTTGAAGATATTGTTTCCCTACCATAGCATTGTCTAAAAACAACTCATTCCGATTTACTGGGCCTTGGAAGTTCGGAGCTGAAGTGTGGCCACTGGGTGGTAACTGATTGAATACATTATCTACATCCCCAGTGTCGTCTGGAAACGCCAGACCAGCGTCCAGTCCTGTTGTTCCATTTAGATCTAGTGGACATGGGGGGTCGGGAAGTGCAGCTGATGCATTCACTTGAACATGTGGTTCATTTTGTTGAACAGGGGCTGCATTCAGTTGATTTGCAGTCTCTCTCCCACCCTCAATCAATTGTTCAGGTCTATTATTTACGACAACAGGAGTTGGGTCCGCCTGACCAGCGTCCCCCGTTGTCTGATCAGACGTCGCATGTGATGAAATCTCTTACCCTTCCCTGGTTGGAGCGCTAAGCAATGTAACAACAGTCCTCATATCTAAACCTACTTGTTCCATCTTATCATCAACTTGCTTCACCTTACCATCAGCTTGACCTACTTTAGTGTTTACTAGGTCAACTTTAGTTTTTACTTGTTGACCTAGTTGGTCAACTTTAATTTTTACTTGTTGACCTAGTTGGTCAACTTTAACATCCACTTGTCCTACTTGTTGACCTAGTTGTTGACATTGTACCACTATTTTCTCATCCAACTGGCCTATCTGGAGCTCGTATGCCTTGACATCGTCATGAAACTGGCCCATTTCTACATCCAATGCATCTACTCGAGCCGTTATTTCAACTTTCCATGATCCAATGATTTCTTCAAAACGACGGTCAACCAAAGCATTAATGTATTTCGGACTTCCCGACAAGTCTAAACCTATAATCTGCCCCTCTAGCACTAGATCGGCTATATGCCCGGCACTAAACTGAGTCGCCTGCATAAAATGCTTAAAACTAACCAACCTGCCCTCTTCCTGCAAGGCTACCACACGTGCACTTCGACTACTCCCCACCCCTTTTAATTTTTGCAGTGCTTCCTCTGTAGCCACTGACACATCAATGGGCCCCAAATCTGCCATGTTTTGGTGGAATGATATACGGTATATGCAAACAAGTCCAAAAACAATAAGGAATACTCAATCAAAATATAGCCAAATAAATGCAAATATATCAAAGGCTTTCAGTGAGTTTCCTTCTAGAAACCCACAGAAGCAAATGAAAGACAGCCCACCTTGGTATGCCCACTACAAAACACCAAATCTTACACCAAAATAAATAGCAATGCCAACTCCTCATACTCAGTGAATGAAAAAATATTTAAACATATGCATGCTCAAAATGATGAAACACTTAATTGAACGCGTTACCGCAGTCAACGTGTTCTAGTTTGAATAATCAGCCATATCTATTAGCGAAAAAGAAAAAGAACAAGACCCATCTCTAGAACAAGTGCAACACGTGTTACCACACAGTCAACACGCTGTTGCAACTTCTCTATTAATCTTGCACTATTCCAATTTACAACTAATTATGAATAGGGCACTAAAGAAACCCAGGGTGGGTCTGGGGGGGGGAAAAAAATCAATTATCAATTGTGCTCGGAAAACAAAGTCAGGCCACCTGTGCTTAAATTAACACAGTTTTCCGTGCCTGGAGGAATACAACACAGAATACAAACTAGATTTTAAACTCGACCACATCGAGGAGTCAATAACTCCGAGTTGAAATACAAACAGGAAATAGCCCGTCTCGAGATGGTAAACTGCATCAAAATTTTAACTCACTCGCTCAACATCATGAACAACCTTCAGTCTATCATTCAGACCCCTCAAGGATGAACATAGGCAAGTTCCCATTCAATTAAATTTCATAGCTTAATTTCCTAAACTGATCCAAGAGAAGGGAGAAAACAGACAGGATATATAAATTATTAACTCAATTAAAAAGGATTGAAGGAAGTCGGATTACTATTGTCGCAGTGACAACACCATGGCTTCGCCATGAATACTATACTATATGGCAGCGACAACACCATGGTGTCGCCATGAATGTGGATCGCATGACTGATAATGCCCCAAGCTGTCAACTGAGCAATCAGAATCCTGTATTGGACAACCAAAATATAGGCAATATATATTATTTAGCCGACCAGTTGACAGCCGACAAACCGTTCAAAAAATGTATATATATATATCTTGAAACAGAAAAAACGGGTTTCGCTTTTATCAGGACGGGGAAAAGTTGGCAGAAGACAAAGTCACATTGACCCGCGAACAATCTGAGCATTTACTATTGTATTCCAACACACAATTGCATTCCAATTACAGATTTCTCATAAAGGTCGGCAAAATCTCCCAATCCAAAGACCCATCAATATAGCAGAAATCTCACACAAAAGTCAATCTCAGAAACAATACAATTCAATCGCACAGAAACACATAGACAACACCACACAGTAACACCTGGAGTGACAATGGACAAAAACTTCCATAAGAATATGATTCTCCCCGATATACAAGCTCTATATGATAACCCAGTAAAAATATTTGACAATTGTATAACTCTGCCAGGCTCAAATTGCATTCAATATCACGGAGTCAATTTATCTGGTTGTTACCAATCTATTGACCACGAACGGCCAAAATGCCACTTCTAATAACACTTCGCGTTTATCACAGAACAATAATGCTGTATATACGACGACACCAAATGCAATAAATGAATAGAGTAAAATACACTATTCCCGAAATATGTTGACTAGTTCAACTGGCTAAATACCAGGAATATATCTAATAACACGGACCGAATTGAGCATATCGAGTCTCTCAAAGAGGCGAAACGATTAACTGCCACATCACACAGATCTATATATGCTGTTGACAGTGCTAAATTATACCGCATTGGCCGTACTATAATAACACAGCGCGCCTATCACAGGTTAATAATATGGGTACTGTATATACAGCGACACGAAGTTTATTGAACGCATACGAACGATACACTGTTTATGAGAAATGTTGGCTAGCTCAGCCGGCTATATGCCAGAAAAATATTTGATTGCGTGGACTGAACTGAACACACGAATAGTTTCATATCGAAAGACGGGGAAAACGGCTACCCGACCCCTACATGTATATCACACAGACCGATGTGATCATACAGTCAAACTTCACCATCGCGTAGCTAGCCTGTCGACCGAGACAAAAAACCTGTCTAACACAATCAACAGCCTGCCAGCCGTGAAAGGATTTGTACAGAATCACCTACTAGAATAGCCCAATATCAGGATGGCCTTCTCCCAGTAAAGCAATTCAACGTTCAATCTAAATGTGGACAGCCGGCCAATACAGCAGGGGTTGGGAGAACGCGAACAAAGGAAAAAAATGGCCGGCTTCCATATCGTACCGCGTGTGTTTACCGGGAAATTTTATCAATCAGCCAGGCATAATTCGTGGTTCTCAACCGTATCAATATTAATTTTATATTCTGACGCCAGATGTAGTAGTGATGTGTGCCTAGGCTAGCAACACCTACTGCGATATAGGCCTAAAATATCCCCCATTAAAATCTTCCCTCCAACCAGCCCGAATTCTATATAAGCGTCTTGTTCGCTCTAAATCTCAACCCAGTCTGACGATCTCAGAGCATGCACCGGAGATTTCCGAAGTTCTAGCCTCGGGCCAAGACCGGTTTAGAGCAGTTGCCTCGGAAGTAACCCGGATGAGGCAATCGACTGGCATGTACGATCTATTTCACTATACCAGGGATTAACATTAACGAGCGTATAAAGCTATCTCTACAACACCGTCAAGGTTAACTGCGCACGCGCATGGCTTTTCGGTCGGTTATATAATAGTATGGAAAACGCAAATCAGGTTTTATAAGCACGTGTGAAGCATAATATGGAAAACCATGCAGTAGGGTGAAAGATATGGGAGTTTCATTACATTATAGATCCCTGGAGCCAGGCATTCGAGCTAGATAATAGTGGGTCAACTGCGCATGTGCAGGATCGAGTAGGCCTATGTGCAGCAGTTGTGAAGCATGATATGGCGGACAACGGGGGTGATACACATGGGAGTTTCATTAAAGTAGGGTAGTATAGTAAATACGTGGGTACCCTAATCGTAACCCCCAAAGGAAGTTCCCGCTTCGATGCGTTGAAGCGTTTGACACCCGCACTTGCAGCGTTGGGGCGTTTTTGATGCTGAACGTTGACGGGCATCTGAACGCTCCAACGATCCAGGTCCCCAAAATAGAGAAGGAAGATTGGACCTGAAGCGTATAAGCGTTGAATCATTCAGATGTCTGGTGTCAATTGGGGCGTCTGAACGCTCCAACGCTCAACAATAGAGAAGGAAGATTGGACCTGAAGCGTTGAATCATTCAGACGTCTGGTGTCTTGTTTGAAATGGTTGCCATATACGGATTTCGAGGCCCATTACTGCGATGCTTATTCTTATTGATAAGACATCTTTGTCGGTATCTTTATAAGTACTATATTTGAATGTTGTTGGCTTTTATAGCTCTCCAAACAGCTATTTTTAGAACTGAGATACTCTAAGACTGCGTCCTGATTGGCTAAAGCCTCAATGCCAATAAACAATGAGAACAGCGGGATACCTCCTGTCCAGACCTGTCTGATGCATCTTCACAAGTCCAGGTAAATCGTAGATCCTCGCACAGGGTTTGCCTGGACATTTTTAGTGATTCGAGTGAGTTCTTCAATCGTTGCTTTGAGCCGTTGCCTCAATCTAAAAAAAATCATTCCCTTATGTTATTTTGAATTAGCATGTCGGTATCCCAAGCCGATGGATTTTGCTTTGACTCTCGATGTCAATTTTAGCCTGACATCAAAGGAGCCGGCGATGAAATTCAAACCTGTCACATCTCAAACCGTGCAGTGGATTGGCGTAATGTGCTAGCTGAGCCTGACCACTGATTGGTTCGATTTTCATTAAAGTAGGGTAGTATAGTAAATACGTGCGTACCCTAATCGTAACCCCCAAAGGAAGTTCCCGCTTCGATGCGTTGAAGCGTTTGACACCCGCACTTGCAGCGTTGAGGCGTTTTTGATGCTGAACGTTGACGGGCATCTGAACGCTCCAACGATCCAGGTCCCCAAAATAGAGAAGGAAGATTGGACCTGAAGCGTATAAGCGTTGAATCATTCAGATGTCTGGTGTCAATTGGGGCGTCTGAACGCGTTGAATCATTCAGACGTCTGGTGTCTTGTTTGAAATGGTTGCCATATACGGATTTCGAGGCCCATTACTGCGATGCTTATTATGTCTCCCCCAACTGTGTTGGGGGGAGACATCTAGTGTTTGTGCTGTCTGTCTGTCTGGATGGATGGATGTCTGGATGGATGTCTGTCCGTCCCCTTGCCTTGTCTGCAAGATATCTTGAGAACTACTGGATGAAATTTCACCAAACTTGGATGGAAGCTTCATTGGGATAGCCCCCTCACTTGATTAGGTTTTGGTGTGTGTGCGTGCATTCGTCCATGTCCGGTGTCCGTCCGTCCGTCCATCTACTTGTACATGTATATACAGGCCTTGTCTGCAAGATATCTTAAGAACTACTGGATGGAATTTCACCAAACTTGGATGGAAGCTTCAGTGGGGTAGCCCCCTCATTTGATTAGGTGTTGGTGTGTGTGCATGCATTCATCCGTGTCCGGTGTCCGTCCGTCCGTCCATCTACTTGTACATGTATATACAGGCCTTGTCTGCAAGATATCTTGAGAACTATTGGACGGAATTTCACCAAACTTGGATGGAAGCGTCATTGGGATAGCCCCTTATTGTCCCCCGCCGCAACGCAGCCGGGGACTTTAAAATGGTTCTTGCTTCTTTCTGTCCGTGGATGTCCGTGTGTCCGTCCATGTCTGTTCGAAGCGATAACTTCCTAACGCTTTGTTGGATTCTTCCGAAATTCGGAATATGCATTCCTTGCGGCAAGACGCCAGTCCGTATTGCATTTCAGCAACATCTGCCTGAAGGTGGCGCCGCTAGTTCTTGTTTCTTTGCGTATGTGGATGTCCGTGTACGTCCGTGCATGTCTGTTCGAAGCGATAACTTTCTAACGCTTAGTTGGATTCTTCCGAAATTCGGAATATGCATTCCTTGCGGCAAGACGCCAGTCCGTATTGCATTTCAGCAACATCTGCCTGAATGTGGCGCCGCTAGTTCTTGCTTCTTTGCGTATGTGGATGTCCGTGTACGTCCGTGCATGTCTGTTCGAAGCGATAACTTTCTAACGCTTAGTTGGGTTCTTCCGAAATTCGGCATACGCATTCCTTGCGACAAGATACCAGTCCGTATTGCATTTCAGCAACATCTGCTTGAAGGTGGCGCCACTAGTTCTTGCTTCTTCGTATCCGTGAATGTCCGTGTACGTCTGTTCGAAGTGATAACTTCCTAATGCTTTGTTGGATTCTTCCGAAATTCGGAATATGCATACCTTGCGACAAGATGCCAGTCTGTATTACATCTCAGCAACATCTGCCTGAAGGTGGCGCCACTGGTTCTTACTTCTTTGTGTCCGTGGATGTTCGTGCATGTCTGTTCGAAGCGATAACTTTCTAACGCTTTGTTGGATTCTTCCGAAATTCAGCATTCGCATTACTTGCAACAAGAGGCCAGTCCGTATTGCATTTCAACAACATCTGCCTGAAGGTGGCGCCACTAGTTCTTGCTTCTTTGCATCCGTGGATGTCCGTGCATGTCTGTTCGAAGCGATAACTTCCTAAAGTTTTGTTGGATTCTTCCAAAATTAGAATACGCATTCCTTGTGACAAGACGCCAGTCCGTATTACATTTCAGCAACATCTGCCTGAAGGTAGCGCCACTGGTTCTTGCTTCTTTGAGTCCGTGGATGTTCGTGTACGTCCGTGCATGTCTGTTCGAAGCGATAACTTCCTAACGCTCTGTTGGATTCTTCCGAAATTCAGCATTCGCATTCCTTGCGACAAGAGGTCAGTCCGTATTGCATTTCACAAACATCGGCCTGAAGGTGGCACCACTGGGTCAAAATAGATTTTTTTTCCATGTACATCTGTTCGAAGCGATAACTTCCTAATGCTGTGTTGGGTTATTCCGAAATTCGGAATACGCATTCCTTGCAACAGGACGCCAGTCCGTATTGCATTTCAGCAACATCTGCCTGAAGGTGGCACCACTGAGTTTCTCTTCTTCTTGTCTGTTCCAGTCAAAATGGGCCTTCAATTTTGCTATATGAAATCATTCTATTCCACATCATATGATTTACCCTAAAGCTTTTGCATGAACCATATTTTATTTCAGAAGTATAATGTGAAATAACTGGCGGGGAAATCCCCGCAGTACTGAATCCCCGATTTTTGAATTTCGTGTCATCTTAAACGAAGGACAACATTTCCTTCAATTTTGCTAACAAATAATTGTATTGCACATCATAGAATTTACCCTGAAGCTTCTGCACCAATCATTTGTCTACACACGTATATTACTATATTAATTACAACTGTGTTCCTAATGTTTGGGTGCACACTGTGCATATGATCAATTTCCTGAATTGAACTGAATTCAACCTTGCTGGTCTACAGACTGACAGATGATGGCATGCAGTTGTCAGTGCAGTTGCTCATGTACAGGGAGCTTTCTATGAATGAGTTGCAACCTCAAAAGGCTTAAAATTTATCAGGCACAGACCCATGTTTTTACCCCTCGGCCATTTTTGGCCTTGGGGTATTGTCATCATCTTGTACGTCCGTCTGTCCGTACGTCCGTTCGTGAGCGAGATAGCCGGAAAACTGTTTCGCTGATGAATTCCAAATTTGGTATGCTTATTTGCCTAGTCAAGGACCAGAAGCCTATAGAATTGGGACCTGATTGGTACCTTAGCAGCCATCTTTAATTTCATGCAAAATGGATAATGATCCATATCTCGGAAACCATTCAACTGTTCAATACGAAATTTGATATACATCATCGATACATCAAGCAACTTTCAACGAATTACCAAACAGGCTTTTCTGATTAGCTGGGAACCCTGGATGCCATCTTTAATTCATGCGAAATCGATAATGATAGCATACATATCTCGGTTACCATTCAATTGTTTTATATGAAGGTAGGTATGTATCATCAATACATCCAGATACTTGAATCGGGACCTGATTGACTGAAAACCTTTGGTGGCCATCTTTAATTTAGGCAAAATCATTAATGATCTATCTCTGATTCCGTTGGAGTGCTCAGTGGAAAATTTGGTATACATCATTGATGCATCAAGAGACTTACGATGAATGACAGATCTGGTTTCTCTGATTGGGCGGAAATCTTGGCGGCCATCTTTAATTTATTCAGAATCTTTAATGATGTTTATCTCTGATACCATTCAAATGTTCTATACGAAACTTGATTTACAGCATCGATGTATGAAGAGACTTGCATTAATGGATAACCACGTTAGTTCCTCTGAGTGACGGGAAGGATGGGCAACCATCTTTAATTTATGTAAAATCATTAATGATCTCTATCTCTGACACTGTTCAAATGCTCAATGTAAAATTTGGTATACGTTATCGATGCATCATCTAGGTTACTTCTACACGATGTGCCTAGGATACAGTACTATACTATACACAATTTTTTGTAATTCAGCATCGCAGAAAACCACCATCGATTGCGTTTTCAATGGTAAAAGGGTTAGGAAAGAACTAAAAATATACTTCAATGCAGAGTGATTTTGATTGACGCCAGAAATCGCTCAGAATGCTTCTTCGGCGATCTAGACCCCAGGAGCATCTGGGGCCTGGGCGGCCCCTGGATCCTCACCTAAAGTGCAATGATAGTGGCCGTACCACTTTGAATTTGCTTCCGACGCCCCTGTATTAACAGACAGTGTCAACATACTGTTCCAGCTGTCTCCCGTTCAGTGATTGGTCATTCGACCCCGCCATTTTAAACTAATACGAGCATTTTCATTGGATCACTATTAGATAAGACCCACCCCAATCTTCATACACAACCACGTGACTGTCTCAGTTGACTGATGACATAGCGCGGCCTCGTTTTTGAATCTGCCGTCTAACTGGGAAAATGTTGTTGTTGCTGCATCAGCCGATCATTAGCCCCCTGTAGAAGATACTATAGGCTAATACATGTAGGCTACCATGCCATGAGATGATGCTTGGGATTGCATTTCGCTCACTTGCACCTACAGGTGGCGACAACTGGTGGCAATTTAAAATTTGGTTTCCGGGCAACAGGTTGATGCCTTCAGCTTCTCGTCAAATTTGGTTTGCAGATAATGCCTTGAGATGTCACTTGGGGATGCTTCTCGGTGCTTCACTGCATGGAAACTATATCACAGAAGCAATCAACTTTCAGTCAATCGTTCTGAGTTGATCTTAAAACTTGGGAAGGCAGAAAGACCCTTCCACATCCAACGCCTATGAAGCAGCAGTTGCCTCCCTCATGTATATCCCCTAAGACCAACAATGCTAAAAAATATTGCTGCCATTTCGGCGGGGGACCTAGCATCCTCTGGCTGCTTGTTTGATTAGGTTTTGGTGTGTGTGCATGCGTTCATCCGTGTTCGGTGTCCGTCCGTCCGTCCATCCATCTACTTGTACATGTATATACAGGCCTTGTCTGCAAGATATCTTGAGAACTACTGGATGGAATTTCACCAAACTTGGATGGAAGCTTCATTGGGATAGCCCCCTCATTTTATCAGGTTTTGGTGTATGTGTGCATGCATTCATCCGTGTCGGGTGTCCGTCCGTCCGTTCATCTACTTGTACATGTATATACAGGCCTTGTCTGCAAGATATCTGGAGAACTACGTGACGGAAGTTCACCAAACTTGGATGGAAGCTTTATTGGGATAGCCCTCTCATCTGATTAGGTTTTGGTTTGTGAGTCCGTTCGTCCATGTTCGGTGTCCGTCCGTCTGTCCATGTACTTGTACATGTATATACAGGCCCTTTCTGCAAGATATCTGAAGAACTACTGGACAGAATTTCACCAAACTTGGATGGAAGGTTCATTGGGATAGCCCCCTCATTTGATTAGGTTTGGGTGTGTGTGTGCATTTATCCATGTCCATCATCCGTCCGTCCATCTACTTGTACATGTATATACATACCTTGTCTGCAAGATATCTGGAGAACTACGTGACGGAAGTTCACCAAACTTGGATGGAAGCTTCATTGAAATGGCCTTATGATCTAATTAGGTTTGGGTGTGAGCCAGTGCTTGCGTGGGTCCATGCAAAATGTGCTTATCTGTCTGTCCAATTTTTGTTCACTCCATATCTTGGAAACTACTGAAGGCAGCTGCATGAAACTTCTATACGGTACAGCATGTATACTATAGGTGTGGCTCTTGTATGTTTTGCATCTTTCCTATAATGTGATCAGTTTCGAAATAATTGATGCTTCACAATTACATGTATTTCACATTGGTTGGACGCTGTAGATGTCAACAATCCACTCATTGCTATATAAATCCCGACTCCTCTCTGGGTTACTGCAACAATAAAAATCGCCTCTTTGTAATTAATATTTTTAGATGCGCAGCTTTGTTTAGGATACTTATTGCTACATTCATTTTATAGCACTTTCCCTTAAATTATGTGCCCACTCAAGGCAAGGTGGGAGGTTGAGGGAGACGTATGTTTTTGCTTAAAAAAACAACCAGCATCGGCTTCATGCCGGAGCGGCAACTCAAGTGTCAAAGCGGAACCTCTAGTTCTTATTGATAAGACATCTTTGTCGGTATCTTTATAAGTACTATACTTGAATGTTGTTGGCTTTTATAGCTCTCCAAACAGCTATTTTTAGAACTGAGATACTCTAAGACTGCGTCCTGATTGGCTAAAGCCTCAATGCCAATAAACAATGAGAACAGCGGGATACCTCCTGTCCAGACCTGTCTGATGCATCTTCATAAGTCCAGGTAAATCGTAAATCCTCGCACAGGGTTTGCCTGGACATTTTTAGTGATTCGAGTGAGTTCTTCAATCGTTGCTTTGAGCCGTTGCCTCAATCTAAAAAGAATCATTCCCTTATGTTATTTTGAATTAGCATGTCGGTATCCCAAGCCGATGGATTTTGCTTTGACTCTCGATGTCAATTTTAGCCTGACATCAAAGGAACCGGCGATGAAATTCAAACCTGTCACATCTCAAACCGTGCAGTGGATTGGCGTAATGTGCTAGCTGAGCCTGACCACTGATTGGTTCGATTTGGAGGACACAACTTGATATATTTTTATCCAGAACTACTGTGGGAAACTAACGAAGCCAGTGTATAGATACCCCAACACCGGCTCGTGAGGATGGTCTGGTGGGCCACATGCCTCTCACGCTCCACACCACGTATACAACACGATTTGCGTTTTCTATTCTACTCGTCGTACCTGAAGTGACGTTATAACCCTTCCGCGTGCGAACTCAACATTGATACGTCAAAATTAAAATTAAAAAACGAAAAACGGAGAAGTCGAGCCAATTTTCAATATTTGATTTTCATTTTTGCAAAAAGCAAAACGAAAAAGGAAAATTTCAATTTTCGTTTTTTTTGTTTTTGTAATCCAAAAATCAAAAATTGAAAATTGCCGGTCAAATTTCAATTTTTTATTTTGAGAAACCAAAAACAAACTAGAGGCCACGGCCACACTTGATCCCATCGGCCTAGTGTGAACTTGCGGTCCCTTTCACATGAGCAATATAAATCTCCGGTATAGACAGATGAAGGGCATTCAATAAGGGGAAACAGAAGTAGTTGGGGGAAAAACAGCCATGTTTATTTGTATGGAAAGTTGGCTTTCAATAGGCTTGTGATTTACCACACAATATGCTACCAAATTTGAAGTGTGTAGCTGCAATGGTTTGGTTTCTAAAGCATTAACGTCATTCTGTGGATATTTTCCATTTGTTGCCATGGAAACTGCAAAAACACCAAGCACACAATAATGCTACCAAATTTGAAGTGTCTAGCTGCAATGGTTCTGTTTCTAAAGCATTAGGCTCATTCTGTGGATATTTTCCATTATGTTGCCATGGAAACAGCAAAAACACCCAAATTTACCCAATTTCAATAGCCTTGTGCGTTACCACCCAACATTGCTGTATACCAAATTTGAAGTCTCTAGCTGCAACGGTTCGGCTTTTAGAATGTTCACGTCGTCATGTGGATATTTGTCGCTATGTTGCCATGGAAACCACAAAAATCAACAAACTGTCCCCAATTTCAATAGGCTTGTGCTTTACCATGCAACGGTTCGGCTTTTAGAGCTTTCACGTCGTAATGTGGATATTTTTCGTTATGTTGCCATGGAAACCACAAAAAAACACCAAAATGTCCCCAATTTCAACAGGGTTGTGCTTTACCATGCAACAATATTGTATACCAAATTTGAAGTCTCTAGCTGGAACGGTTCGGCTTTTAGAGTATTCACGCCGTAATGTGGATATTTTTCGTTATGTTGCCATGGAAACCACAAAAACCACCGGGTTGTGCTTTACCATGCAACAATACTGTATACCAAATTTGAAGTCTCCATCTGCAACGGTTCGGCTTTTAGAGCATTCACACCGTAATGTGGATATTTTTCGTTATGTTGCCATGGAAACCACAAAAATCAACTGAATGTACCCAATTTCAATACGCTTGTGCTTCACCACCCAATATTGCAGTATACCAAATTTGAAGAGTCCAGCTGGAACGGTTCACCTTTTAGAGCGGTCACGTCGTTCATCCGGCCAGCCAGCCAGCCGGACAGCCGGACAGCGTGACGACATGATCCCATCCGGCATATATGCCGATGGGATAAAAACGAAAATTGAAAATTCATTGTCAAATTTCAATTTTTGATTTCGAGAAACCAAAAACGAAAAACGAAAATTGAACTGTGCAAGGTTACACGGACCTGTTTTAATCCGATCGAACAACTCATTCAGTTTTGCACACATTCAGTTTTGCGAACTACTCTTCATATGCTGTGCCTATATGAACAGGAAAAATAATCTTTTTGTGGTCAACAAAGTATAATGCAGAATTGAAGAGTAATCGGAATACGACAAACATCGCTTTTACTGTATATGATGTAACTTCGGGTGGTGTGCTGCTCGGGGGGAAATCGTGTCCGAAAGTCTGACCGGTGAGGTAGTTGCAAACTACGATCAGGGTATTTTGTTAGATGCAATTCGTAGTTCATGAAGTATTTCCGCGAGCATAATCGCCGTAATACCGAAATTCACACGAAATTATTATAAAAACGGGAAGAAAACATTCCGCCTGTTTGAGACTGCCCTACCGTTACTTGCTTTATACTATTGGTAACAACAAGCACGGTAATAATACAGGCCCCTGCAGTTCATTACCAGGCACGGCGAAAGCAATTGGTGATTGGAAGGGCCGCTATCACATTATCAAAATATTTCGCCATTCACATAACTTATTGAATGTTAACTACATGAACCAACTGAACACATATTTGTGTGAAGATAATTAGGCCACGGCTTTTATTCAGTTCTGGGAAAGATTTTCATGAAAACAAATCACACACGGCCCTCAAATGGCAACATATGAGGACAAAGCAAACCAAGGCTAAACAAATCATGCTAAATACATGTATACAAAGTATACCCACATGGGAAATATCTCTGTCCAACCAACAAACTCCCATGGCTACATAGAAGCTTGACATGAGATATATATCCCCCAATCCCCTGGGCAACCTACCGGATCAGAACCCTTTCCAATGGCTACAAAGGAAAGCACAATTAGCATATGCAAATTAGCCTATAGTATTAATCCAACAATATTTGCTCCATGAAAATACCGCATATCCATAAATATATACAATCTGAATAACCAAGCCGTGACGATAAATTCTTCAATATCTAATAATTCTGTTGAAGCAACATTGCTTCACCGCACACTAACCCGCCAGACAATAAACGGTATAATATGTAGAGGCTCGTTCGTTTCCTCGTCAAGTCACACTTTCTATGAAACAAGAAGGTGTATTTGGCGCGCGATAGCCACATTACTGTTGTGGCGAGTTATAAATTGACAGAAGAAGCGTCCGATACGGAGATCAGGATAATTATGTACAATGCATGGGTTATACAATGAAACCTACGGTATGTCACGCAAAGCGCACTGTGATATAACTGCAAATATAAACAATAACGCGGCCAGTGAACCAGCGACACACAATCAATCTCCCAAAAACTGATACCAGATTCAAATTACATGCAACTCGAAGTTCACAATATTGAAACGGGAGGGTGGGCGGGTTAATTTTTATGAACGAATGCAAATTGCTGTTATGCTAACCAAACTATGACTGAGTTTTGGATAGCTGCTTACAGCTGGAAACACGAGAGCAACTGGTTCATGCACATGATAATTACATCGGGGGGCACAACTCTAGCATCCTGCCAGCAATGCAACCAGGCAAGGGTAGATAACTGAGAACAATTGTGGAGTGTTATCTCCCTTATTCCAGACAAGCCACACATTTGCTCAAATTCGGATAATGTGAACTAACGATTAGCGTTAGTTGCATTTATCAAAATATTTCGTCATTCACATAACTTAATTTATTTTATTATTTTCACCAAGTATACAGTACATGAATATTGAATATACTCATATTGCAGAAATTTCAAGTATTGCAACTAGTTAGTTATCGGCCGGAATATGACCCCATGGGGCTTATTTTATCCCTATGTAAATATATAAGAAGATTTTATTGAGCTACTTGTGGCAGGTGATATATGAAAACTGAGTGACTGACCAAATGCACACTGTGACAGAATTTTTTAATATTGTGGCTACGTTCAATTGAGTATGTTTTCAGCTTGGATTTAAAGAAAGATGAAGAATTCATCTGTTTCATCGCCGAGGGCAGACTGTTCCATTCCCGAGGTCTTGTTGTTATGATGGTCTGATGAGACAAGTTTGAACGATAAAATGATGGCCGGTACAGATTTGTATCGTGGTTTCTAGTGTTATGTTGATGCATGTCTCTGATTGTCTAATGTAGTATTTCTTGTATGATCTTTAGAGCAACGAAAAGAGGTTGTTTGTGGTTAAGTTTTTTCGATAAAGTTATCACTCTTTACTGAATAGAAAAGATGATATAGAACAAATGCATCTACGCTTCTGTAAAGAAAGCTGGGTGAATTAAGAGAACCCAGTCTTATTTACTATATGCACAAGAGTATTAATCACCTCAGTAGTATATAGCCCTGAAAAATATTGCCGTATTTCTGCGGGGGGGTGGGGGGAGGCGAATGTGTAGTCGGTTACCCAGCTTCCCTGCACAGTACCTGCAATGTATGTAAAACAAAAGTGTGTATCCCTTAGATACATGCTTGCCTCGTGGCCTAGCTCACTGTTGTACTAATGTTCACCGTATAATATTTTTATTGTTTAATATCGTTTTGTGCACTGTCCAAATTTTGGATGCTTGGTACAATAAAATTGAATTGAATTGAATTCCCATAATGCACGATGGGAGGTGGGAACTCGACTTGGGGAGAATGTCGTGGAAATGAAATGGGTGGATGGCGTCACACCCGTCAGGTAACGCCCGGGTCATGGTCGGTGAGGGTTGCCATATCCACGTATAGAATAGAGAAGAGGTCACGTGGCGGGCTGGGGTGGAAAAACGGTTAGAGGCGCAGTCAAATGAGACTAGTGGGCCAATATATATGGGTCCTACGGTATCGGGTTGGTTCTCAACGTGAAGCGCTCGTGAAGGCCGATCACGTGATGGGTGGTTGCACGCAAAACTAGGAATTTCCCTGAAAATATAAAATGTGGAAAAACGGGCTTTACACCTAATGGATCGAGGTGGGTTAATATAGATGCCAGTGGCGCCGTAGCTTTCCAGGAGGTGCAGGGTGGGATAGCTGGTGGGTATAAAATTAGGACTTTCTCGAAAATTAAATGCGGAAGTCGGACTTTACACATAAAACATGGGGAAAAAACCCCTATCTAATGGGCCGAGATGGATAGTATGGGTCCCAAAGGGGCCGTAGCTTGCAACGAGGGGCTCTCAGAGGCTCTATACACGTTCCATGCTCGTGGAGTCCACTTTATGATGACCGAGCATTTCCTGCTTGCTTTTCTCAGCCTGACTCCCGAGATCTTTCTCTACGTGTATTATAAGTGCGGGGTGATCATAAAAACCATTGGGGATGGGTGCGACAGTGACCCAACACAACACCAACCTACAGTCATTCAGATGTCTCGGAGTGGTTGGCGAAAATTCGAACGGATGCTGAGTGGACGCCCATCTCATCCATCACCTTGTCTACGTTTGCCGTGGCTCTTTCTTTGCTCAATTAGCTCGGCTGATTGGATCCACAATGCGACTTTGAAGTGTGGAAGAGACCCCGTGATAAATAAAGGCAGTTTAACATAAATATATCAGCCGTGATCATGAAGCGCTGGGAGGTTACACTACAGGCCCGAGAGCCCTGTAGCGTAATGAAGTGGGATGAATTGGAGCGATATGCAAGAGGAGGGGAAAATTGACGATGTCTGGTTACTAAAAGCAACCATATGACTCTACAGAAAAGGATTTGTCGACACCTACTATTCAGACCCAAGAATACGGTGGATTCTCGGACGTAGCCCTAGTATCTCAGCCGTGCTTTTATTGCAGTGGTTCATGTGGAGACTATGAAGTATCCACACGACCCCTAGCACCTTAAGCGGAATTAGATACGCTAGCTTTGATGACAGATCAGCTCACACAACTCATCTGATGTTAATGGATGAGCGTCATGGACGCCTGGTGGAGTAAACGCCTTAACATGGGGTAACCTGGTAAATGCAAGAAACCTAGAAAAACTAGCCTGTAATGTCCGACGTCGTACGCCTTAAATTTCCCACCGAAACAATAAACCTACATATCTTTGTCGAGTGACATGCACAGAGGGCGGGCCTCGGGGACTAACAGTCCACAAGTAGAATCCTACCACATACACGTAATAAATTGGAGCGATATGCAAGAGGCGGGAATAATTGACGACGTCTGGTGACCAAAAAAGCAACCATATGACTCTACAGGAAAGTATTCGTCGAACGTAGCCTTAGTATATCAGCCTTGCTTCTATTGCAGTGGTTCATGTGGAGACTATGAAGTATTCACATGGCTACTAGCACCGGCTTAAGCGGAATTAGATAAGCTAGTTCGGGAGCTGTGATGACAGATCAGCTCAAACAACTCATCCGATGTTAGTAGATGAGCATCATGGAGGTCTGATGGAGTAAACGCCTGGGGAGTTAACATGGGGTAACCTGTTAAATGCAAGAACACCCTCTACTGAGCTGCCAAGACCCACGGGATTCGTCGACCGCACGTTCAAGTCTAGTTAGACATCAGGACACCTATCGATTACATCGAGCTGCCCGGCGCCAATTTCTGCGGAACCGGACAATCGTGGGGGCCATGGACAGTCAGTGGCAAGCCGACTCGGTGGACACGAGTGCCTTTGGTGAGCACAACCACGACAACCGCTATCTCTTGATCTGCATCAATATTCTATCGAAATATTCCTGGGTCGTGCCCATGCGGACAAAAATAGGGGGAATCTCATCAACGCATTCAAGCAGACGCAAACCCTTGTATTTGCAGACCGATGAAGGGACATAATTCCTCAACAGACCCTTTCAACAGTTTTTGAAAACCTATACTGTGTTCCAAGGATCAATTGCACCTTCAAAGACCGCATGTTGAAGTACTTCTCGATTGAGAATACACGGCGGTATATCGATGTTCTCCCGAAGCTCGTGGACGGCTACAATCGAGACTATCACCGCAGTATCCACCGAGCCCCCATTTAAGTCACCATAAAGTCCGTGCCTTCATTTATCCCAGGGCACCCCTGCAATGTTGACGTCTCTATAAATTCCAGCATGGCGACCAAGTACGCATCAGTAAAGTCAGGAACAAGTTCAAAAAAGCGTACCCCACTCCCTTCCCTACCGGATCGACGAACACTTTGTGATCAGACGGCGCCTACCTCGTCAACCCACGGTATATCAACTGGAAGATCTCTTTAGGGAACCCGCGTGGAAGGCACTTTTCACAATGTATAGTTACAGCAGATTACTATCGCGTGGAACGAATCCTGAAGACCGGGCGACGCCGAGGCAATACGTATCACTTCGAGTAATGGCAAGGCTTACCGAGTTCGTTTAATTCATGGGTCCTTACCAAGCAGATGAAACGAATATAAAGACGCGCCACAGGAATCGGAGTTCAATCTGTACTCAGACATCGACAGAGAGCGAATGACGCTGACACGCCATCCCCGAAAAGGCCAAGTGGGTGCGGTGATCACGGTCTTCGTCCCCCTGACTTTGTTGTCTTCTAAGCTATCTCGCTAATCAACCAACTTAGACCCTCTCCGTCCGTGTCGGCAGATCAGGTGGGGGACGATACACTCACCGACCCGATCACACCCCGAGCGACCGCCCGACCGACCACCAGGCCCCACCGTATACAAACGCAGCCTAATACAGTACCTACCACGCCACAGATCCAGCCTACTACAGTACATACTACATCACAGACTCAGCCTGTCACGGTACCTATTACATGCCGGACTCAGCGAAGTAGAATCCACCCTACTCCAAAATGGCTTGTAGGTCAATACCAGATTACGAGAGCGAGTTACCGCGTCAAAGGATACAACTCCAGCCATAGGCCTCCGTTGGCATCATTCCATTACTTGCTTCATCGCGGGTCCGTCATTATCGGGCAACAGGCATTTCGCCCAAAAGCTTCGTCGCTCGAGTCGTGTGGTTTTACGGATAATGGCAGGCGATCTAAGCGACGGTGTCTCATGTCATTTTTGTGGAAGGATTGCTCACGCTGGCCGACTTTGACCCGGGCACCTTCGTGGTCGTCGATGATTTCATAGTGGATACCGATGCTCGACTGACCCAGCTCTTTACCAGAGGCAGTCATCATCGGCGGCTCAGCCTCGTCTACATTGTACAGAATTTGTTTAGTAAAAACAAGGAACATCAGTGTGAATGCCCCTGAATTTAAAAATTCGAGAGACGTCGCTCATCTGTTGCTTCTGGTGAGACATATTTACCCTGCCCGCACCCAGTTTGGGTGGGAAGCCGTTGACGATGCGATGGCCCACAAGTACGGTTATATGCTCATCGACCTGAAATAAGCCACCCCCGACCATCTCCGACTCCGGACCCTAATCTTTCCGGAAGAGACTCAATACGTCTATACGTTGAAGAAAGACGCCACACAAGGACAGTTTCTCAAATGGCAGGCTGGAATTGGACCAGAGGGAACGTACAAGAGCTTGGTGTAAACCTACCAAATGCGGCTCTCCCAGCATGGGTAGGCTGTGGTGGAGGGGATAATAAAATGATTTGTGTGCTCCTCGGCCACAATTGTCTGTAAAATCTTCAGCAATAACCCTGAAAACGTATATATTTTCTGAATAGGCATACCCGTGCCAATATTTTAGGCGAGCTGTGGAAATTAAGAAGAAAAGACGAGCAATCCTCCGTGAACCTCCTTCTACTTTTCCAAAAACTCCATTAAATGTTTGAAAATGTGTCAAATCCGACCCACCATCTCGAGTAAACAAACGAAATAATTTTCCTGTTTGTCATGTAAAAGCTTCTCCGTCTAACGGGCATCTTAAAATGGTGAAAAAATAGGGGGTCGACCTACTCGTTTGGTAAAATTTTATCGCCATAAAGTAGTCCTCATTTTCGCTCCACGTAAATGTGCGAATTTTGGCCTGTGAAATATTCTCTTCCAGGCACGGTTAACTCTTTAGAGGCGCGCAGTCACAATTAATTAGCAATTGTTATATGCCCCTTTGGAGGAACAGGTTGGAATTATAGATATCAGTTAGTAAAAACGGACGAAGAATTATCATGCTGTCAAAATCGGGCGACCTTCGTTATTATGAAATCAAGGAGGGACCATTTTGTGCGAAACCGTGGCAAGTGCTGAGTGTACCCTGAACTCCTTGTTGTTGTTGTTGTTGATTTTGTTGTTTCTCTACACGGATGTGCCTACTCGACGCAAGCAGGTCAGCTCTGTCATAGACTCCAGCGTAAGTTGTTGCATCATGTCAGTACGAGTGCTGAAGCATGCGCCTAAGCTCCGGGTGCTAGAGACAGCTCCGCCTGACTTGATCCGGATCATTGTCCACGAAATGCATTGCTCCACTGACTCTGGATCAGAAGGCCTAGTTGATCAAGTATCTGAGAGGTATCCGTAACCTGGTACAAAAGCCAGTCCCGCAAGCACAGAAGAAAAGGATTTTACAGAAAGACGGATTTCTCCGTGCCATTTTAGCGCCTTTGTTTGCCTCTGTACTAGACCCCATGTTGGGTAGACTCTTCGGTCGATGGTGAAGAATACGAAAACAATGGTCCTGGTCGACCCACACCTGCTGCACACCCTACAATCCCCGTACCCGGTTCCACCTACGGTGCAAACGCTGAACACGGTCGATGAAAAGATGAGCCAGAATTACAACAAGTGCAATCAGGCGCTTCAATGGTGCATCACGTTTATGGAGCAATACAAGACTCTGGAGCAACCCCAACGTCAGTCGCACAGCCAGGACCATTCGTACATCCAGCACCCCTTGTCCCACAGCCACCGATCCCTGGTGTACCACCCTCAGCGCTGCAGTGGATGGCAGAGGATGTCATGAAGAACCCATCAACTACGTTCCAGAGGAGGGCAAGCTTGCTACAGGAGCGGTTGAAAGACCATCCCAACATGTCCTGGAATGAGAAAGGTGAACTTCTGGTCCAGAATCAAGTGGTGCCATGCACTCATGTGGCGGATTTGGGGAATGATTTGATGCGTCAACGCAGGCCACAGGCGGTCACCAAAGAATTACAGACTTTCGTTCAAGGGTTGGCAGACACGCACTAGCCAGAAGCACTAGGGTTCGACTTGGATGCAGCAGGAGCAGCACAGGCCCGTGACACCGCCCCAAACACCACGTCTATCGAGATCTGTGACACGTCCCCGCCGATCCTTGATGCCCGAGGTTTGCAACGGCTGTTTATACGAGTATCTGACGTGGGACACTTCAGTGGTCATGTTTTACCTCACACTGCGCGTCCATACTCCAAAAACCCAATTCGTATAATAACATTAGCACCAAATTAAAAGGATAAATAACAGTTTTCATAAAACTAGGCTAATTTCCTGCAAGACAGAAGCGGTCAACAGTTTTCAATGCCAGCAAGACATCATGATGTTCCAAAAATATCAAATTCGTATCGCTGATCACTATTCTTAATTTACAAGCGGCTGGTCCGTCATTCATAATTCTGGCATCGTCCATTAAAGAATATCCGCGTCAATAATCCGAAGACCTATTCTCTATTCCATTTAACAGCATTAGCACCAATTTCATAAGACAATCATAGTATACATAAACATAGGCTAGTTTTCTGCAAGAGAGAAGCGGTCAACAGTTTTCAATGTGCCGGCAATATATGATGATGTTCCAAACATGTCAAATCCGTATCGGTGATCAGTATTCTTAATCCATATGATATTCGTTAAAGTCGTCATCTAGAGATGACGTATCTCAGTCACGCTTTGATTGTAACTATTCATATGAGCACCATGAGCACCTTGAAGTACATGGGTTCATGCGACCCTAGCCCTAGGTTAAGCGAAAGTAGACAAATTACGAAACGACACGATAGATCTTGCACGCTACAATCGTATTTTGCTATCAGCAGGCGGTATGTATCACCAAATTTGAGAAACTTCGAGCGGAGGCGCTTGATGATGTAGCCCTGTTTTACAAGTTTCTGCAGTAATGTTTTGTGACGTTGATTAAAATCGTCACATTTAGCATAGGATCTAGCAAATGCTGCTAGGCGAAATATGTATACAGCATATGCGGGCCCCTCTGGTATATTACTGTCCAGATAGGGATAGTTTACGATGTCTAAACTGTAATCATTTATTCTGTCGTGAAGTCGACGAGAGAGAAGACTGCTTCTTTTTTCTTAGAGATATAGGTCTAAGTAAGATGTGAAAGGGTCATCTGTAGTTTTCTTCAAATCCAGAGAAGGTGGATATATAGCCTTCACTGCGTCATTTATATAGCGATTATCCACAACAAGAAGATCGTCGGTATAGCGTTTGGTTAATGAGAAGGAACGGGATCACATTTATATAGCGATTATCCACAACAAGAAGATCGTCGGTATAGCGTTTGGTTAATGAGAAGGAACGGGATCAGCCGAGCTGTGCCCGGACAATACATCATACCATTAGGTCACCTAACTGCTGCACTCCACACATCTTCCTGGGCGATGGGAATGTGGTCTGGTGAATATCCGTGGTACAACATGCAAAATGAGCCGGTGTAGTACGAAGTTCTGTACGAGGGCAATACCTATACCTTCACACTCCCCGAAGGTCAGTATCACACCCCGACCGTTCAAGATCTGATGGTGAATTGGACGATAGCCCAGAACCAGGCCAATGGCTGACCATCAGCTGAACCTCATCAAGAAAGACACCTTCAAACACTATAAATGTGATTCGTTGTGCTACATTCGACAACATCATTCAAGTATACAAGAGCCGACACGTTCTCTGTGACTATTCCACCTAACATGGATACGGACCAGATCTCAGCCGTGCTGGAGAGCGATCTGTGGACACAGACGGTCTTTCAAGAGGTATTTGCCCGGGATGTGCTCCCGCTAGACCGTGTGTACACAGCTGCATACGTGCTCAACTCTATGGAAAGCCATCAGTGTCATAACCTCTGGTTTTCCACACGTGGTAATTCGATTTTCCACGCGTGGAAATTCTATTATCCACGCGTGGAAAATACAGCCAATGGTTTGACTTGTAATTACCACGTGTGGATATTTCGACCAATTACTCAACTTGGAAATACCACACGTGGAAATTATTTACCACGTGTGGAAAATATCCACCAATGATAGAACTGGGAATACCACGTGTGGAAATTATTTACCACACGTCGTATTTATCACCCAATCATTGAATTCGGAAATACGACGCGTGGTAAATAATTTCAACACGTGGTATTCTCATTTATCCACGCGTCGAAATTTTATTTTATCCAGCCAATGAATGAGAGCTTAACAAAGAAAGCTGGTCCCTTCAGAATGGCGGAAATCGACAGTTTGCGGCGGTTCAAGTGTCAGTTCTCCGAATGTGTTCGTCTAGCTGGAACAGACAATCTGCAACAGGACACTGCGAATTTCATAAAATACAGGTACGTGTAGCAAACTTTAATAAGTTGTTTTGTTGAGCAGTGCAGGAGCTCCACCTCAGGCTGAGTCGTATAGGTCGATGACCGTGCGACAGATAAGACAGGGTGAAAAGCGTGAATCTGCTTTCTGTAATGATTGTTTTGATTGGTAGATTCGAATTACCACCTGTGGAAAAGAGAATTACCACGTATGAAAAACCCGGTGAAATACCACGCGTGGAAATTATTTACCACGCGTCGTATTTTCGAATGCAATGATTGGGTGATAAATACGACGTGTGGTAAATAATTTCCACATGTGGCATTCCCATGTCCAATCATTGGTGGATATTTTCCACACGTGATAAGTAATTTCCACGTGTGGTATTTCCAAGTTCAGTAATTGGTCGAAATATCCACACGTGGTAATTACTAGTCAAACCATTGGCTGGATTTTCCACGCGTGAAAAATCGAATTACCACGTGTGGAAAACCAGAGGTTATGACACTGATGGCTTTCCATACAACTCAGAACCGATGGATCGACCAGGGGAGCAGTGGGTGGCCGTGTACTGGACTGAAGAGTACGGGGAGCACTTTGACTCTCATGAACTCCCACACGTCCAACCTGATCTGGTGGCCTATATGGACAAAGGCACAGAGACGTGTTGTTGGAATGCATGCTTCGCCCGAGCGAAGTGGGACAGCTTCTCGCCAAGTGTTAAGTAATTATAAAACGGCTTAATCGCTGGTGAATTTTAATTCGTACCGCTGTTTGTCAGCGAGCTGTGTATAGAGTAAAACTATTAACTGCCTTTCAACAGTTTTAATATAAGACAGGGTTGTGTGTGTGTGAGGGGGTAGTGGGAACAGATGAGCGCTGATGAGAATAGCTGGGGATGGGTTCGCTGTGTCGTCGGGAATTAGGGAAAGATCCATTCGGTTTACTTAATAAATGTTTTCTCAACAGGACAGTAGAAATGAAAATGGCGTAATTGGGTTAAATATATAAGAGCTATTTAACGGGAGATTCTACTCTTTAAATATCCGGTGAAACCAAGCGTGTACCCGTCCCATCTCAATCTCAGGTTTATTGAGCAAATGATATTCAACGTATATGCAAATTCATGAACACAACTTGCCAAGAAAGGCAAGTTTAGCATATGCTGCATTTAAAAAAAACTGCTTCTGGGTTGAACTGGCAGCTTGTATGTACAAAGTTGTAATCATCGCTCAGCGTTAATACGAAAGTAATAAGTACCCATCAACTGAATATAGAACGGGATAGATACTCTGATATACCCCTCCACAACGGTTGTACAGCACATGTGGTGTTCTGCACTATGAACCCCGTTTTGTGTTACAATTTATAGAAATTGCTTTGCAAAGGAGAGAACTCTTGCATCCTCTCAAGCCATCAATTTGAAATGGATACTCTCCCTTTGAACATCCTGTTCATTGAACTAATGTCATCTAAAATATAGTGGATGCTCTTGCAAAATTTACACAGGAGGCGTTTCAAAATGATGGCGGAGAGTGTCCATCGGTGATTTTGCTACGGAAATTATAGAGGTCATGTGTCTCATAGTTATCGATACGCCGAGAATACTATAGAGCCTACACGGCCCCCTGGAACTGAACCTCTCGTGGCATCTCATTAATGTTCTGAAAGGTAGTTTTATATGTTTGTAGGCCTAAATTGCAATTAACATATCTATAGTGATGTTCGTGTTCCTGTCGCTGGACAAAAAGAGCAAAAAAAAGTTATTCTGTTATGTTCGGTTATATTAGACAATTGTGACATTAGATATATTAGTGGCAATTTCTTCACCATCAAGCAGTTAAGTCAGACATTTAGTGAACAGTTGTGATGATACAATAGTCTTATGGACCATTAATGTTAGTGGCTATCTCTTCACCATTAAACATACCTGTCGGACATTGAGTGAACAGTTCAGATGATACAATAGTCTTGTGGACCTTTAATGTTAGTGGCTATCTTTTCACCATCGAGCAGTCAATTCCGACATTAACTGAACAGTTGTGACGATATAACATTTTTGTGGACCTGTAGTGTTAGTGGCTATCTCTTCGCCATCAAAGCAGTCAAGTTGGACATTTAGTGAACAATTGTGCTGTTACAATAGTTTTTTGGACCATTAATGTTAGTGGTCATCTCTTCACCATCAAGCAGACCAGTCGGACATTGATTGAACAAGTTCAGATGATATAATAGTCTTGTGGATCTGTAATGTCAGTGGCTATCTCTTCACCATCAAGCAGCCCAGTCGGACATTGATTGAACAAGTTCAGATGATACAATTGTCTTGTGGATCTGTAATGTCAGTGGCTATCTCTTCACCATCAAGCAGCCCAGTCGAATATTTAGTGAGCAGTTGTACTGATATAATAGTTTTGCGGACATGTAAGGTTAGTCGCTATCTCTTCACCATCAAACAGTCAAGTTCGACATTTAGTGACCAGTTGTGACGATATAATGAATCTCGTGGAACAAACATGATGATATAATAGTTTTGTGGACCTGTAGTGTTAGTGGCTATCTCTTCACCATCAAGCAGTCAAGTCGGACACTTAGTGATCAATTAAGATGATATAATAGTTTTGTGGACCTGTAGTGTTAGTGGCTATCTCTTCACCATCAAGCAGTCAAGTCGGACACTTAGTGATCAATTAAGATGATATAATAGTTCTGTGGACCTGTAGTGTTAGTGGCTATCTCTTCACCATCAAGCAGTCAAGTCGGACACTTAGTGATCAATTAAGATGATATAATAGTTCTGTGGACCTGTAGTGTTAGTGGCTATCTCTTCACCATCAAGCAGTCAAGTCGGACACTTAGTGATCAATTAAGATGATATAATAGTTCTGTGGACCTGTAGTGTTAGTGGCTATCTCTTCACCATCAAGCAGTCAAGTCGGACACTTAGTGATCAATTAAGATGATATAATAGTTCTGTGGACCTGTAGTGTTAGTGGCTATCTCTTCACCATCAAGCAGTCAAGTCGGACACTTAGTGATCAATTAAGATGATATAATAGTTTTGTGGACCTGTAGTGTTAGTGGGTATCTCTTCACCATTAAGCAGTCAAGTCTGACATTTAGTGAACAGTTGTGATGATATAATAGTCCTGTGGATCTTTAGTTGTTAGTGGCTATCTCTTCATCATCAAGCAGTCCAGTCCGACATTTGGTGAACAGTTGTGATGATATAATAGTTTTGTGGACCTGTAATGTTAGTGGCTGTCTCTTCATTATCAAGCAGTCAAGTCCGACATTTATTGAACAGTTGTTGTCCTGTACAGTTAGTAGCTATCTCTTCACCACCCAGTACCGGTAGTCCAGCCGGACATCTAGAATAGGTTAACCAGAAGACTATACTGTGAAGTCATGTGACATGTGTCAGTATGTCGGCACCTCTTCCCACTTATATGCGTTGTAATTTTTACCTGCTGGTGGACGTTTCGTCCCCGAGGCCCGCCCCCTGTACATACCTTTGGTCTTTGATATATGTTGGCATTGTGGGAAGTTGATGCTGGGTCGACATCGGGCCTTACAGACTAGTCTCTTGTGTTAAATGCCGTCATTTTCATCTGACGACGATACAGCTCACCAATCCCCAGTGTACGAGTTGTCACAGCGACACAGCTCACCAATTGCCAATATACGAGTTGTCAGAGCAATTCCATCATAGCCCTATATATTTGTATCTAATACGGCTGATGCCGGAGCTAGGGGCCGTGTGGTCATATCATCCAAGTTGCCACATGAACAGGTACAATAAAAGCGTACCTGAGAAACAACACATATCACGAATCGTTATATTCTTGGTATGTGCTTTAGAATAGGTTAACCAGAAGACTATACTGTGAAGTCATTTGACTCTGTCAGTATGTCGGCACCTCTTCGTACTTCCCTTATATGCGTTGTAATCTATTGGACAGTTGTGATGACATAATAGTCTATCTGTACTATTTGGGGTTATTTCTTCACAGTAAGTGAGTGAGTGAGTGAATATGATTTAACGTCGCTTTCATCTATATTTCAGTCATATCACGACGTTGGGTCCTATTCATTTTCACACCCGGGAACCACACGGGTGGGGTCCTATTCATGTTTACACCCACGGGTGCCTCACTTAGTCGCCTCTTACGACAAGCTGTCTGAGGAGCTGAGGACTATTCTTACCATGACCTGCGGTGTGCACAACGACATCCCAGGTCAATCCCCGGAAGCCCCACGGGGCTTTTTCACAATAAAGTACTGGTAGTCAAGTTGGAAATCTTTTAGACCGTTGTGATGATATAACAGTATAATGGATATGTGTTACCAGCCGTGTGTACCAGCAGATGTATATTCCTCTCAGTGACAAAATCCTGAGTGCGTCGACGAACACGTATCCGTATCGGGCATACCTTGAAACACTTTCGTAAGATCGAGATGCTAAAGATTAGCCCTTGAGATCACCATTGTTCTACCGGGACGCTACAGAGGCGAGCCCTGACAACGGGGATGGTTGGAGAGGCTGCAGGAATTCACTGCCAAAAGTCAATCAGTCGATATGATGGGCCGCCTGTACGCGGATTTGTTCATACGGGACATTTACCTCTTTAACGCGGTAATCGTCAAAATACGACCGATGCGAGCGTCACCTGCCTTGATCGCCCCGACCGACGACCCCGAATATACCATCGTCATCCAGGAGGCCACTCTGTATGTCCTCAAAGTGAAACAGGGGGCGGGTGTGCAATTGGGGCACATTAAAGCACTGGAGAAAAAAACCCCAGACCAAAACGTCATCCGGCGAGTACGCACCAAATTGCCAATCAGGAAAATTTATTCCCAGGGATCACCCTAAGTGGCTGAGTAGTAGTATAAGTGCATTACAGAGCCCCTTTTGACGAGTGCGCAGGTGTTTCTGCGCAGATTTGTGGCGGAAGTGTGGCGGGGTTTCCCAGTGGGGGTTTCCCAATGACGATCACGTGATCAAGGCATGTCTAGATGGTGGGATGGGTTCAAAATGGCGGCTGATGTGGGACGGGTTCAAAATGGCGGCTGATGTGGGATGGGTTCAAAATGGCGGTTGATGTGGGATGGGTTCAAAATGGCGGCTGATGTGGGATGGGTTCAAAATGGCGGCTGATGTGGGATGGGTTCAAAATGGCGGCTGATTTGGGACGGGTTCAAAATGGCGGCTGATGTAGGACGGGTTCAAAAGGGCGGTTGATGTGGGACGGGTTCAAAATGGCGGCTGATGTGGGACGGGTTCAAAATGGCGGATTGTAGAAAAACGTATAAAAGGAGGCGATTTTTAGGGGTGGGGTGTATTCATTGCACTACCTGACCTACCTGACCTGACCAGCCTACCAGCCTGACTGCCTGCCTACCTGCCTGACCTCTAGCCTGCCTGCCTGCCTGCCTGCCTGCCTGCCTCACCTCTAGCCAGCCTGCTTGCCTGCTTGTATGAGCTGTGGAGAACCTTTTAATTTTTTTCATTTTACCAGTGCAAATTCACCAGCCAGCCACCAGCCTATTATACCGTTTTTGATCAGTCTGAGCCTACAGTCATCCCAGGAAGTGAAGCTTCAAAAGTACCGTGTTCGCCTCATTGATGACATGCAGCTGACCAGTATCACTCAGTAACACCAATCAACACCGTACACGTATGTAATATAAATTATTTTTTAATAATATCTATGCTAGGAAATCCCCCCCCCCTTCTCGAAATTTTTCAGCTTAGGTCTTTAGGAGAACGTGTCACAGTGAAAAAAGACATCACAGTTATTTCCCTATATTATGGAAACTTTTAGCGGCCAATTTATAGGTAGGCATTTATATATTGGCAGAATTTTCTCGTGTAACTCAACCATCCTTCACATGGATCAGCTGTTTTTATGTCAACAAACACCTCTATTTTTAGTTTCATTCGCGCGATTGCATGGACGTCCACTGCCGGTTTAGCATTAGATCTGCTCTGTTACAAGTAGGTTACCCTGCCTCACCCCTCCCCTCCCTTCCCTTCCCCGTCGTGATATAGCTGAGAAAATGTTGAAAGCGACGTTAAACCCTATTCACTCACTCCTTTGGACCATTTATCAATGCAAATTTCACGTATTTTTCTCAAACAGCTCATGACATATAACGCTCCAGTAATTCTCCACATATGCAGTCAGTCCTCCAGGATATTTTTCCAGCAACTTGACAAGGAGCACGGAATGGGACACCGTACATTTGTTCTACGTTACACATTCCCGCTACATCATGAAATATCCGTACACCATCACTATATATGCCTACGATCTTACTATTTATAGAGTTTGTAGCTCAAAATCACTCATTGACTTTAACAACAAGAATTACACCCTGCCTCGCGCATGGCTCAGCTGAGATTACAGCGTAGTACTGCCAGCACCAACAACGAACTGGCAGACGACATGATCCAACAATTGACTAAACAGACAAGATCTCTCTTACCCGTACGTCTCAATTTATCTCAAACTGTTCACAATACATTCTAGAATAATATGATGCACGAATTGTGTCACAAAATGGCGCATAGGATGACAATTGGTACAATTCCCCGGATAATAGTGCCAACCAAACCACAGCCCCATCTAAACGCTTTGATGCAAGGGAGACAACTCAGACTAGGCCAATTTCTCTTGTAGGATAAGGTATTCGCACATTTCTATCTTTTTTGCGTGTATAGGGTGGTGGTCATTTGTTTATGGATTTTACTCTGGGCTGTGAGATTGTAGAATACGATGGGAAAAGCTATGAAATGTTTTTTTAAGTACCGGGTAGGCTTGTATATAGATGCATATAGACCCATAGACACTCATATACTGGGATATTAGCCCAATGTATGTATAAATCCATACGGGGTGGACATGTTGGAGTCTAGGTGGAGCACTAGTGGCCCGATTGGGTAGAGTGAGGTGTCATGTTGTAGCTCTCGAGGGGAATAAATAAATAAATAAATAAATAATAAAAAAAATCAAAAATCGGCGAGTAGTAGACAAAGGGAAAATTGGGAAGTACTGACCATGCCCCAGAATACTTCATATGCATATCACGGCCTTAAGGCCTATGTAAGATGTAATCTACTTCACATTTTAGTAGTATAAAAAGCGCAAGTCCTATTGACCTTGCCCCTCCAAAGAAATAAGAAGTCGTGACCGATTCATTGTCAAAATCGGCTCTATTTTACAGGAGTATATACGATCAGGATGAGGCGACGTGACCGATCGAGATCTCCCTTGGCGCGTGAGAATGTGAGAGGCGAACACGACTTTCCTGAGGATCCAGCTGTGCCTCCCGCTGACGCCTTGCCCGAAGACCACCCTGTGAGTGACATCTATCGGCGCCATTGGAGCACCATCCGACGATGTTTCCACCGTCATCGCCCTATTCAAGATTTGTATAATTTCCGGCTACAGGACCTCACGTATCTTCCTAACTATGCCGAGAACATTTTCAGAGACCAAGTGACAGCGTTCAAAGTGAATATGACATTCGGCTATATTCTACGGCACAAAGAGACGGACCAGGTACGGTATTTTTACCCGAGCAATAATACCTATGTGTTTGACAAACCATTCACCATCATCAATCATGCGTCACTGGAGCCCCTCATCGACCAACTGACTACGTTGGACCCATTGGAATGGGCCCGGTTGCAACGCCCCAATACCAAGTGGACTGTGGAAATGGTCACCAGCGTGACATTTTTCGTGACCAAAATGAGAGATCATCCTATCGGTGCTCCTGTACTACTACCCCCTTGGCTGCTCAATCGAAAAGGACTGTATACATTAACCGGAGGGAAACATGGATCCTACAAAGACCAGAAATGTCTGTTCCGGTGTTTGGCCATTCATTTGGACGAATGTCATCCCCGGAATTGTGATAGTAGGGCCAATATCTATTGGAGACATTATTTAGAGGAACAAGACCTAGATCCGCGGCAGTTCCGGGCAGTCCCATTTAAGAATTTGGATGTCGTGGAAACACTGTTCAACGTCAATATCTTTGTGTACCGTTTACTACGGGAAGAGAAGGAGGATGAGGAGGAGGGTCATGACACATTTGTGGCTGAATTGGTGCATCGGTCTTCAGAACGGTATGCTTCCACCATGAAAGTCAACATCTTCGACGACGGCGGGGTGAATCATTTTTCCCTGATCTATGATATGAGTCTGTACGCGCAATCCTACAGTTGTGCCCAATGCCATCGGGTGTTTAAAGCGTCTTACCACCTACATCGACACGAAAAGATTTGTGACCACACTGTCAAACGGAAATTTCCTGGCGGTGTGTACCATAACACGCCCACCATCTTCGAGGAACTGGCCGATGAAGGTCTCATCATACCAGAAGAGCATCGTTATTTCCCCTACCGGGCATGTTACGATTTCGAGGCGATGTTGGAACCGATGGATGCGGCCTCGGCGAAAACACAGTGGACACAGCGCCATATTCCCCTGAGTGTCAGTATTTCCAGCAACGTACCTGGCTATGACGCTGCACCGGTCTGTTTCGTGTCCGCCGGCGACGCCCATGACTTGATTACCCGGATGATGGAGTACTTAGAGGAAGTCAGTGCGGCTAGTACAGAACTATTGGTGTCCAAGTTCCAGGACGTACTGGACCAACTCGACGACCGCATTCCTACACTGGGTGTATCGTTCAGTGACGATGAAGAGTCCGAGTCAGAGTCCGAGAAGCCAGAGCCCATGCAACCGCAGGATGTCCCTTTACCTAAACCGTATGCGGAGAAATTGAAAATCCGCTTCCTGCAATACTTAGGCCAGTTACCGGTGCTAGGATTCAACTCGGGGCGATACGATCTCAACATGGTGAAGGAATTTCTCTACCCTTACTTGGCCCAGTCCGATACCATCAAGTCCGTCATCAAAAAGATCAACAACCACATGGCCCTCACCACCACATCACTCCATTTCCTGGATGTACGGAACTACTTAGCACCTAATTATAGCTACGATCAGTGGGTGAAGGCCTATGACTGTGTACAAACCAAAGGGAGGTTCCCTTACACCTACATATCGACGCTCGACCGCTTGGAGGAAACACAGTTGCCACCCCGGGACGCGTTCTATGACGATCTCAAGCAAGTGGAATGTTCGGAAGACACGTACCAGGAACTACAGCAGGTATGGAATGACCAACACATGCAGACCTTGCGAGATTTCTTGGTGTGGTATAACAACTTAGATGTGGTCCCTTTCCTCGAAGCGGCCGAGAAAATGGTTCAACTCTTTCGTCG
>JAVTVY010012699.1:0-53901 GCA_036873755.1 Hanleya hanleyi
ATGGTGTGATAAAATAGTTCTCATGAGACCACAATGAGTCTGTATGGTATGATAATAGAAACCCACAGAAACCACTATCAGTCTGTATGGTGTGATAAAATAGTTCTCGTGAGACCACAATGAGTCTGTATGGTATGATAATAGAAACCCACAGAAACCACTATCGGTCTGTATGGTGTGATAAAATAGTTCTCATGAGACCACAATGAGTCTGTATGGTATGATAATAGAAACCCACAGAAACCACTATCAGTCTGTATGGTGTGATAAAATAGTTCTCATGAGACCACAATGAGTCTGTATGGTATGATAATAGAAACCCACAGACACCACTATCAGTCTGTATGGTGTGATAAAATAGTTCTCATGAGACCACAATGAGTCTGAATGGTATGATAATAGAAACCCACAGAAACCACTATCAGTCTGTATGGTGCGATAAAATAGTTCTCATGAGACCACAATGAGTCTGTATGGTATGATAATAGAAACCCACAGAAACCACTATCAGTCCGTATTGTGTGATAAAATAGTTCTCATGAGACCACAATGAGTCTGTATGGTATGATAATAGAAACCCACAGAAACCACTATCAGTCTGTATGGTGTGATAAAATAGTTCTCATGAGACCACAATGAGTCTGTATCATATGAAGAAGATTTATTTTGAGTAGGAGAATCTACATGGTATTAATATCCTCTGAGCCAACTGATCCGCTTTCTCGTGGATGTCATGTTTGTTAGAATGCTCCTCTAGATGAAGTATCCAACGCTAGTACAATATCTGCTGCAACACAGCCGACGGTTCAATGGTTATATATCTGACAATATATACAGCTCATCAGAGATTTTTGGACTGGTGTTCCCTCTTAACAGACGACGGCTGCTCCATGAATGACGGATCAGACGCATTTGTTTGTCAGGGACTCATGGGCCATCTGTATGTCCATCGATTCAGTCAGGTCGATAGATCATGTTGACGTCATTACCTATGATAGTTAGGCTTGGGGTGTGTGTCAGCTTAGTATAATATAGAGCCCTGAACCTTAGTCAATGGTTACTCATAT
Source organism: Hanleya hanleyi (assembly GCA_036873755.1). Taxonomy (NCBI): domain Eukaryota; kingdom Metazoa; phylum Mollusca; class Polyplacophora; order Lepidopleurida; family Hanleyidae; genus Hanleya; species Hanleya hanleyi. The sequence goes on from JAVTVY010012699.1 coordinate 1,068, forward strand.
AGATCCCACCTGTAATAGTTACAGGTGCCTTGGTGGCTTTGTTTCAGATTACAAAGGATTATCGTAAGTCCTCTATGTGCTGCTTTTCAACTATGATTGTAGATGACCTCATTCCCCCAAGTCTGTCCTTCCAATGTCTCTCTTGCCACGCCTGTCCATCTTTCCATGGCGATGACATGCAATGTCATTTCCATCAATGGTGTTAGTTATTTCTCTGTTACGGCATTTTTCGGTGGCCTGGTGAACTTCGCTTTTAAATTCCAGAGTTTGAGGTCCATCTTAATACACTGAACACTTTCACACAATGTCCCTGACTTTTCTATCCGACAGGGGAAACTCTGATATATATATATATATATATATACCTGACCCCTGGATCAGCCTGCTCACGATTGGGACCAATTAATATACTTATTTGTTGTACATTTGATCTGTCGATGTCCCAGGAATGTGTTGATCCAATGCTATATTCTCCCTTAGATGCCAAGCAGATAACAATCTCACCAAATGTATACGTTTGGCAGTTGATGAAAACCGCAACAATTAGGCTGTTGATGGAGACGTTTAGTCTCTATCTCACCTGAGTCATGTTGTCCTCCTCTGGACAATAGTCAAGCAGATAAGTCTGTATTCTACATCAAATTTGTATGAGTAGGTGACCATACTGTTGTTATTGTGGAACTCTAGTGAGCTGGTGGTGCCGACTGAGATTGTTAAAGGTACCAAGTATGCCTTAGGTGTTCAATGGCGGCTTTCAATCCCTCCCCCCCCCCCCCCCACCACCCCTTACTCATCGTCAAACTCGTCCTCACTCGGCCTATATCATTTGACAAATATATGTAGGTTTATTTTCTTGGTGATAAATTTATCGCACAACGTTGGGTATTACATGATAGCTTTTCTGGGCATTCATGCATTTACCATGTTTACCTCATGTTGAGACGTTCACTTCATCAGACGCCCTCGTTGCTCATCCATTAACATCAGATGAGTTACTTATTTGAGCTGTTCTATCGTGACAGCTTCTGAGCTACCGTGCTAGGGACCGTGTGGTTACTTCATATTTTTCGCATGAACAACTGCAATAAAAGCACGAATCCGTATTCTAGTCTGAAGGCGCCGAGGGAGGCTTTCCTGTGGCGTCATGTGCTTGCTTTTTAGTCGCACGAGTTCGTCAGATTTCCCCACCTCTTATATATGTCACCAATTTGATAATTCATGATCAAACTCTTCATCAGTCGGTTTGATAACTTTCACCAATTTGATAATTCATGATCAAACTCTTCATCAGTCGGTTTGATAACTTTCACCAATTTGATAATTCATGATCAAACTCTTCATCAGTCGGTTTGATAACTTTCACCAATTTGATAATTCATGATCAAACTCTTCATCAGTCGGTTTGATAACTTTCACCGAGGCTACGGTAATTCGCCCAGTCAAACTCTTCATCAGTCGGTTTGATAACTTTCACCAGACTGATAATTCATGATCAAACTCTTCATCAGTCGGTTTGATAACTTTCACCAATTTGATAATTCATGATCAAACTCTTCCATCCAGTCGGTTTGATAACTTTCACCAATTTGATAATTCATGATCAAACTCTTCATCAGTCGGTTTGATAACTTTCCTGTTGATAATTCATGATCAAACTCTTCATCGATCGGTTTGATAACTTTCACCAATTTGATAATTCATGATCAAACTCATCAGTCGGTTTGATAACTTTCACCTTGTTTGATAATTCATGATCGAAGCTCTTCATCAGTCGGTTTGATAACTTTCACCAATTTGATAATTCATGATCAAACTCTTCATCCAGTCGGTTTGATAACTTTCGCACCAATTTGATAATTCATGATCAAACTCTTCATCAGTCGGTTTGATAACTTTCACCAATTTGATAATTCATGATCAAACTCTTCATCAGTCGGTTTGATAACTTTCACCAATTTGATAATTCATGATCAAACTCTTCATCAGTCGGTTTGATAACTTTCACCAATTTGATAATTCATGATCAAACTCTTCATCAGTCGGTTTGATAACTTTCACATGGGATCCATCAGATAAATGGTAGGAAAATATTCTCCGATCTTGTTTTTCTTGAAAACGTTCCACGTCTTCTTTGAATCATTGACCTTGTATATGTTGTTACTGATCTTCAGCTGCCTATCTTATGGTTTTCCTTTGCCATCTTAATCAATCCTAAATTGGTTGGCATATTCCTTGTTTTATGCGACAGGTGTGCTTGAGTGGGCCTATTATTATATGCAAACAGATAGGACTTTAAATGTTGATTATTTAGCAGAGGGTACAAGTCCCTGGTAGAGAAAGAGTTAACAATTTGCAATGATGACAGCAAGTCATCACAATGTTCTTTTCATAAAATCCTCATCGTTGACAAGTATTCTTTTATCCATGTACCATGGAGTTTTCTGCCACGAGGGGAAGATTAAATTCTTTTACATGATGGCTGTACATGGATAGTCGTACATATCCATCTAGTCATATCGTAGTTAGTTATATCGTCGCTATATGGCCGAAATACTGCTGAACACGACGTTAAACCCTAACTCACTCAGTTACTCTTTTATCCAAACGAATTTCTAGGTAGTGTTCAACTTTATTAACTCACCAGAAGTGTCATCATGTACATGTACACCTAATAATTTTTCGATACCTTCCACCAAAATTTGTGACGAAGGTTTTGATTGGATCACTCAATGTTCTTTCTCGGTTCCACTCTTTTAACAGCTCTAATATCTCCATGTCTTATAAAGCTTGGATGGCTTGGTCTTCTGATTTATCCCATTCATCTTACTACTTTAGTGTATGCCTGGGAACACTGTACATAACCCAATGACGCTTTTCCTCTCGTTTGTGTATTGTCCAGTTTTCTACGCATATCCAATTGGCATCTGTCGTCGAGTTTTTAATTGAGATTCCATTGGTTGAATCGTTTCAATTTTGGTTCCCAAACGTTCAGGTCCCCACTCACATTAGCATTACCTCGGTTATCGAGGCGTTTTGTCCTGGAGCAGTATGGGGCATCCAGTTGTTTCTGAACTTGATATGCCATTCTCGGGACGTTCTACTCTGCTGTTTAGTCGTTTGGCTGATCTGGAAAAAAAATTGTTGCACTCCTAGTACAACAGTAGTATACAAAGCGTCTTTCAGGTAATTAGCGCCTCACTGCGCATGCGCAGAACTTAAAATTGAGGTGGTGCGCATGCGTGATGAGGCGAAATGGGGCGTGGCCTGTGTGGATGTGAGTGGAGGTGGAAAAACAAAATGGCGGCCTATTTACTTTCCACACACCACGACACAGTCCGCCATTTTGTTTTTCCACCTCCACTCACACCAGTGCACTCATTGACACCGGTGAGTGGAGGTGGATTCAAAATGGTGGCCTGTAAGTATCCTCCATTTTGAATCCACCTCCACACACCGGTGTCAGTCAGCGCACAAAAAAAAAGTTCCGGCAAAAAAAATTAAAAAAAAATGTATTCATGCGCGGTGATGGGGTTTGGCCGTGGTTTTGGCGGTGATTCGGTCTCGGGAAAAAGCTTCCGCGGAGAAAAAGTAGTCCCTAGATAAAATGGTCCGATTGGGTCGAGTGAGGTATCAAAGGGAAGCTTATGTGAAGGGGCATCTAATGGGCTGGGTGTGGGGTTGAACTATTGGCCTTCTGCGCATGCGCGGTGGCCGAAGGGTATGAAAATAGCCGTGTTGGAGCTAGGGAAGCCCCTAAGGGTCCGATGGGGTCGAGTGAGGTATCAAAGTGAAGCTTATGTGAAGGGGCATCTAATGGGCTGGGTGTGGGGTTGAACCATCGGCATTCTGCGCATGCGCGGTGGCCGAAGGGTATGGAAATAGACGGGTTTTAGACTCTAAAATGGATCCTAATGATGAATAGTTGAGTAAGACGTCGATATTGAGCATTCGAAAGGGCATCGATATGATTGGTGTGCTAATCGTTTTTCACATACGGTTGCGCGGATGGATATGAAAGTCCTTCCACGATTTTATACCGTGATCGGGCAGCGACCTCAGTTTATAGAGTTTTGCCATGGCACTCCACACGCCGAAACACCAGGCATTTGTCCTAATACCGGCAGATCATGGACCAGTTCAAGTCATATCCACGTTTTCCATCACGTTGTGCAGGTGTGGCGCCTTCTACCATGAGCCTTGCGCGAACCGAGTGACATTCCTGAAAGGATGAATCTGTAATCAATGGATAATCTGTCAGTGTTGTTGTTGTTGCTCCCTTTTTTGGACTAACCCATCAGAATAGTACATATCACGGACTACACCCGTAGAGCTACATCTGGTCTATAAAACACGTCCCTCTGGATCCTACACCTTCATTTCTACGGTTGCAGAGCCATGGCGGAGATCCAGCCCCATGCGACTCGCATTTTACAGCATGCCACCGTGGTGAATTCATTCACGGGTTACCGAGCAGTGGTCGGTCCATGTTTGCAGATGGCGACGACAACGAGGGACGACGCCAGATCCTGAACGAGTTCACAGAAGCGGTCCTCCACAGAGTGCACTCGATGGAGAGGCGTGCCATCACTCACCACTACTGGACTATGACAGCCATCCTTGATGCTCGCGCTATGGACCAGGAGCGCTCACGCCGGAACCAGCACCGGCTGGTTGGCCTCATACTAGTCTGTGCCCTATTGACCCTGGCGCTGTGGTATTGACACTATAAATACAGGGGATGAGACAGAGTGTGTGTCATTCTCCCTTCGACATTTACAGCAAGCATGTCACTACGCGCCATCCTGCCTCTTACACCCAGTGTGAGGTTATACATTTATCAAGATAAAGTCACGCTGGTGAAAGACGATCAAGCTATTTACTGGACGCCCGCTGAGAGGCTATCGAATCCGGTGACACTACAGCGTGATGGGTGGACTAAGTTTAAACAGGTGTTGAGCGGTGAGTTGGACGGAGACCTCATCCACCTGGACAACGCCATCTACGTATATTCCGTACCACCCGTCCACACACGTCTGGGTCCCTACCAAGAGCCTACGCGAAGTATCAGCCTAACTTCCTCTGTGTGGTCAGCCTTGGAGAAAATAGTGCCTATTGTGGACCAGTTATTTACACCGGACGACCGATCACCCGACCAATTGGCATGGGCTCGTGCTATGGAAGACGCGGCGGCTGAACCCCGTGAACAACTACATGAACCCGACGACGATGCCATTGATTACCCCGCTAGACTCAGTCAGCCCAATGACATGACCACCTGATCCTTTGATCTCACGGGGTTCTCCCTATAAATACGAGAGACAGTGAAATCTGGTACCATTCACGTACTGACCATGATGGAGCATATAGTACTGGCGTATTTCAGCTTGACCCCCGAGGTTTTCCTGCACGTGTATGCGGATAAGGTCGATATCATGGAGGAGGTGGTGGGAGACACGGACCCTACACAACCGTGCCCGGCTCACATTCGTCTGTCCCGGGAGGGCTGGACCAAATTCAAACGGGTGTCTGGTGAACTGGACGGCGACCTCATCCACTTGTGTCACGATGTGTACATCCGACGCGGCCCTTTCTTTGCTCAATTGGCTCGGGTAGATGGAGGTACAGTGCATTTTACCCTTCACCCTGATCTATGGTCTGCATTGGAAGATGCCGTGGTGGATGTGGATGAAGTGCTTATCAAGCGGTCATCAGAAGAGTTGGACTGGTCATTGACCATGGCCACTGTGGAAGTCCACGAAGAAAATCAGAAAGAAACTCCGGCCCAAGATATACCCGTTATAAATAAACGATAGAGCCAGGGTCCATCATCATTTTGTCACCATGAAGCGCTGGGAGAAGGTGTTGGATAACTTATACTACAGTCCCGACAGTCCGGCGGCCTATAGTGCATTGTCGGCTCTCTATCGAGCGGTCAAACCCCAGGGGGTACAACGTGCCCAAGTCCGAGATTGGTTAAGAAGACAAGACACCTATACCTTACATCGATCTGTCCGTCGCCATTTTCTACGGAACCGGGTCATCGTGGGAGGAATAGATGCCCAGTGGCAAGCGGATTTGGTCGATATGAGCGCCTTTGCCAAACACAACGATGAGAATCGGTATATCTTGACGTGCATCGATATCCTATCCAAGTATGCGTGGGTGGTACCCATCCGGACGAAAACGGGGGCAAATCTCATAGCGGCGTTCAAAGACATCTTCAAGACCGGGCGCAAACCTTTGTATTTGCAAACCGACGAAGGCACGGAATTCCTCAACAGACCGTTCCAAGCCTTTCTCAAGAAACAGAAGGTGTTTTTCTTCCATACGTACAACGAGACCAAGGCTTCCGTGGTGGAGAGGTTCAACAGGACATTCAAAGGCCGCATGTATAAATATTTCACCTATAAGAATACAAGGCGGTACATCGATGTTCTCCCGAAACTGGTGAGGGGTTACAATCGAGCCTATCATCGAAGTATAGAGAGAGCCCCCATTACCGTGACCCAACGCAATGAAGCCCAAGTCCGGCGTGTCTTGTACCCCAGGCCATCGCAGCGAACGACGAAGGCGGTGTACAAGGTCGGGGACCCTGTACGGATCAGTAAAGTCAAGGGCAAGTTCGAGAAAAGTTACTTGCCCAACTGGAGCGATGAGCACTTCCTGATTAAACGGCGCCTACCCCGACAGCGGCGAGTCTATGAACTGGAAGATCTCCAAGGGGAAACGTTGCTGGGGACGTTTTACGACACGGAATTACAGCCTGTTGTAAAAACACAGCAAGACTACTACACGGTGGAGCAGATTTTGAAAACGGAACGTCGACGTGGCAAACTGTTTCATTTCGTAAAATGGCAAGGCTGGCCCAGTTCCTTCAATTCCTGGGTCGCTGCCAACCAGGTGAAACGACTAAAAGCCAGACACCACTGCCGTCCTCCTTCATTCCACGTCCGACCACAGTGCTATGGACCAACAGCAGCTGCCTCCGAAGACAGCGTCTCGCAAAACGCGCAAAGCGCAAGTGGTCTTTGGGGTGCTATTGCTAACCCTGCTGAGTGTGTTGTACGGAGGTGTGTTTTACGACGTAGCCTATGTCAGTACGTTACTTAACCAACTGAGAACACCAGCCATCAGTGAAACGGGTCTACAGAGAGCACCAGTCGTATCGAGCCCAGTCACCACCACCACCACACCCCGCGTACAAGCCACGTCGAGCTCTACACTTACACCAAGTACACCTACTACGTCTCAAGACCCACCGGATTTCATCCCTCACAGTGAACCGACCACCCACGTTGTACCCACCCCCAGCACCATCTCTGAACGTGAACAGACAACGACGACCGACGTTGTACCCACCACCACTCCAGTTCACTCGTACGAAATTTACAAGAGCGGGTTACCACGACAACGGATAGACCTCAAACCATGGACCCTCGGTGGCAGCATCCCTTCACCTGCGTCATCGCAGGACCGACGGGCTCCGGCAAAACGCACTTCGTCAGGAAGCTCCTTCAACACGCCGACAGCATGATCACTCCACCCATTGCCCGAGTCGTGTGGTGTTACGGAGAATGGCAGGAAGCGTATGCAGCAATGCCCCACATCACGTTCGTGGAAGGCCTACCCAACCTGGCCGATTTGGAACCCGACACCTTGGTGGTTCTGGATGATCTCATGGCGGAGACGGATGCACGGGTCACCCAACTCTTTACCAAAGGCAGCCATCATCGACGGCTCAGCATCATCTACATTGTGCAGAATCTGTTCAGTAAAAACAAAGAACATCGGAATATCAGCTTAAATGCCCACTACCTGGTGGTCTTCAAAAACCCGAGAGATACCACTCAACTGCTGCACCTGGCGAGACAGATGTATCCCGGCCGCACACCGTTTGCGTTGGAAGCCTTCAAAGATGCCACAACCCCTCAGCACGGGTATATGCTGTTCGACCTCAAGCAAGCCACCCCCGACCACCTTCGACTACGGACCGGCATCTTTCCCGGAGAGACCCACCACGTGTACATGCAAAAATAATGTAAACACACCCACAGTGGCTCCCCCAGCTGGGGTCTGTGTGTTTGATGATGGGGAATAATAAAAAGAATGAATACCACAGCAGGGTTGACTTTGTCTGTGAGGTGGATAAAAAGGGCAGAGTTGTGGGTTCTAGCATTAGTTGTACAGGATGTCTGCGCGAGTACGGAAACACGCGCCCACGCTCCGTGTATTGAAGACGGCCCCACCCGAGTTAGTCCGAACCATTGTACACTGACCTTGTACGCTGTCTGTGCGAGATCGGGTACAACCTGTTAAAAGGCAACGTACCACTGACTCCGGCTCAGAAGACCAAGTTGGCCAAGCATAAGACAGGTCTCCGAACCCTAGTCCAGAAGCGGGTCCCTCAAACACAAAAGAAAAAGGTGTTACAGAAAGGCGGCTTTCTCAGGGCCATCTTAGCACCGTTGGCCGCTTCCGTGTTGGGTCCAGTATTGGGTGGACTCTTCGGCCGACAATGAACCACACGAAAAAAATGGTCGTCGTCGAACCACGGTTCCTGCAAAACCTCCAATCACCCTACCCTGTCCCACCTACGGTGAAGACCATAAACACCCTCGATGGAGAGATGCAACAGATCTTACAGAGACCGGGGTTAAGCGACAGTGAGAAAGTACAACGGTACAATGAAACGCTTCAACGGTACATGACGTTCATGGACCAATACAAAACCCTGTCTACCCCAGCAACAGCACCACCACCACCACCACCACCACCACCACCACCACCACGTGACAGACCACTGACCTCAGCACCGTTCCAACAGCCGGGTGAGGTAGCCCCCACAGCCCCACAGTGGGTGGAAGACGAAGTGCTGAAGAGTGTACCTGCCTCGTTCAAGAAACAAGCTGGCCTGGTATTACAACGGATGAAACAGAATCCTAACATGACTTGGAATGATAAGGGCGAACTCCTGGTACAGAATCAGGTGGTCCCCGGCACCCACATGACGGATTTAGTGAATGATCTGATGCGTCAACGCAGATCGCACACCGATCCTCGAGGATGGGATGTCTTCGCTCAAGGCTTGAAAGACATGCATGTACCACAGGAATTGGTGGGGAACCCCCACCGCTGAGCCTTTATGCAGCAAACCCAGCAATCGCCGAGTCGTGCACCACGACTCTCACCACAACCTTCTTGGGAAGCCGAATGGGAACCGGAGTCACCCCCCAAAACACCACCACAACGGGCACCTTCTTTTCAGACCTTTAAAAAACCACCCTCGATCAGGACACCCCACATCTCCAGAGCCGTGACACGTAGCAAGTCAACACGACGAACACGACGCCGGACACAACCGCCCAAGGCCTGGAAGACCTATTAAAACCAACAGCAGCAGCAGGACAGCTCAGTCGCCATGTTTTACCTGACCCTACCCAGTAACAGTTCGCTGGATGTGTTTCCTGACAACACCGTGGCCAAGTACGTCACCCAGTTACCGCAACCGTTACATTTACCTGGCCGGTGAGAATGTGCCCTCGTGGATATCCAATACCCTTACTCGTGGTACAACGTGCGAGCCAATGAAGTGTGGTACGAGGTCACCTACGAAGGCAAAAACACCCGGCTCACCCTGCCCGAAGGCCAATACGATACCCCAAAGAGTTCATGGGTGGGCTGTCAAGACTGATGCATGATAAGGCGCTACGGGGGGTGACGGATAGTGCAACACGCCTGATAGCCTTGCGCTTCAAGAGAAACGTGTTCTTCGATGTCAACGTACACAACGACAAGGCACAGCTTACCGTCACCGATACCGTGAATGTGAAACTCAGTCCTACACTACAGCAAATGCTGCGTTTCGATCTACAGACGTTCGCTGGTCCCACCCAACACCATGGCGAGATGCCGATGGATATGAAGTCGGGTATGTACGGACTCTACGTCTACTCGGACGTGGTGGACAACCACATCGTGGGCGATATCAACACACCTCTGTTACGGGTGGTGCCCATTAAAAGAGACGTATGGAGGTCAAGTCACCCACAGTTTCAACCATATCATGTACCTGCCCGTACGACATACCGACATCAACACGATCACGGTGGATATAAGAGATGACACGGGACGACCGGTGGCATTCGAACGAGGAAAAGTGGTGCTGACACTTCATTTTCGACAAGCACGTGCTCCCCACTTTGCATAATGAAAGTACCTTACGAGTGCGATGCACGCAGCTATGCCGACTATTATGCCCATCAGGCCGGGGGTGGCTTTCCGGTCTTTAGCGGTGCACGCATGCAACGAGGACATGGTCTGGGGAACATACTCGGCAGCATTGTGAAAACGTTCCTGCCCTTGGTGACGCGTGGGGTGAAAGCAATCGGCAAACAAGCGGTACGCAGTGGACTGCAAGTGGCCGGTGATGTCTTGGGGGTACGGCACCCAAAGAATCCTTGAAACGGCGGTCCAAAGAAGCGGGAGGCGTCTTGGTGGCCAAAGCACAACGCACCGTAGGGAATAAAAGAGCTGCCCCACCGAGACCACGCACCAGTCGACGACCGGCCCAGCGACGACGCACATCCAAGAAGACCCGGGATATCTTTTCTTAAAACATGTCCTTAATCCACGCCGAGTCCTGCCCCTCCACCAACAGTGAATTTGATTTGTGGACCGTGCCGCCCACACAAACCAGTGTCGAACAAGGATTATGGGTGGAGCATCTCCCGCTCTCCAGCATCAACGAAACCGGGCCCATCGAGTTCACCATCAGTAATGCGGATACGGCCTATGTGGATTTAGCCCATACCTACTTGTATGTGAAAGCCAAGGTGGTCAATGGAGCTGGCACCAGAATCGCTGACCAAGCAACGGTGGGCCCGACGAATCTCTGGCTGCACTCGATGTTTCAGCAGGTGGATATTTTCTCAGCGACAAACTCATCAGTGACTCCACCAACACGTACCCCTATCGAGCCTACATCGAGACACTGTTGTCGTATGGCCGAGAGGCTAAAAAATCTCAGCTGACAACCGCTTTATTCTACAGGGACACGGCCGAGCACATGGACACGGCGGACAATGGGGGATATAACAAACGGAAGCCTTTCACTGCGAACAGTGCCTCGGTGGATATGATGGGTCCACTGCATGCAGACATGTTCATGCAAGACCGGTACCTGTTGAACAAGATCCCCATCAAAATCCGACTGATACGGGCGCCTCCGACCTTCGCCTTGATGGCCACTAACGTAGAGGGCATGTAGCTGACTATAAGATTGTCATCGAAGACGCAGTCCTGTATGTCCGAAAAGTGAAACCGAATCCAGCCGTTCAATTGGGACACATGAAAGCCTTGGAAACAAAACCAGCCCAGTACCCTATCCGACGTGTACAAACCAAAGTGTTCTCTGTGTCTGCTGGAAATATGAGCGCCAACAAAGAAAACCTGTTCCTGGGGGAACTACCCAAGCGATTGATCCTGGCCTGTGTGGAAAATACCAGTTTCAGCGGAGCCTACCCAGAGAATCCGTTTGACTTTTTTTGTGGCCCTGCATGTGGATGGACAACAGGTGCCAGCCACGGCCTTAACACCGAACTTTGGGCGGAGGAATTTCATTCGAGCCTATCAGAGCCTGTTTACAGCCACCGGTCAAATAAACCAGGACGAAGGGAATATGATCAGTCGGGAGGACTACGCGAACGGATACACGTTGTTCTGTTTCGATCTGACCCCCACCTTAGAGAACGACCATCAGCTGGCCCTGGCCAAGCAAGGCAACTTACGGTTGGAAATCCACTTTGCACGAGCCCTGGCGACCACCGTCAATGTGATCTGCTACGCCGAGTTTGACAACATCATTCAAGTGGACAAGGCGCGCAACGTCCTGTGTGACTTCTCCACCTAACATGGATACAGACCAGATAACCACCGTGCTGGAGAATGACCCAGAGACACGTAGGGTCTTTCAAGGGGTGTTCGCCCGAGATGTGTTTCCATTAGACCGTATGTATCCGGCTGCTTACGTTCTCAACACGGATCCGATGGATCGGCCCGGTGAACACTGGGTGGCCGTGTACTTGACAGAACAGCAGGGGGAATACTTTGACCCGTACGGTCTGCCACCCCTCCATCCCGATTTAACAGACTTCATGGATCAAGGCACAGAGACGTGGTGTTGGAACAGTCAAGCGTTGCAAAGCCTGACCAGTGGCGTGTGCGGACAATATTGCTTGTTTTACCTGTACCATCGATGCCGGGGAAGACCCTTATCTACTATCGTACAGATGTTTGACGAGTACCCCAAGGCCGAGGACCACGATGTACTCGTCTATGACTGGGCCGCCCATCATTTCAATGTACAAGCCCCGTTCTGGGCTTAAGTTAATGACAAGCCCCTTGTTCTGGGCTTCAATGTGCAAGCCCCTTGTTCTGGGCTTCAATGTGCAAGCCCCTTGTTCTGGGCTTCAGTTAATTACAAGCCCCTTGTTCTGGGCTTGAGTTTTCACGTGGTTGTTCTCACGTTGTTGTTGTTCACTGAATAAAAAAAAAAAATGAGATCTCACCAAAAAACCCTGTCTTGTGTGTTTTATTCCTAATGCATCAATGCCCAATGTGGAGATTCAGTCAAACTGAAATCAGTGGTGTAGGATGGGGCAAAAATGTAACCCATCAAGTTTAGAATGCAAGAGCACTATAGTAAAAAATAGAGAGCCAATGAAATCAGCCTACAGACCAAGTACGTGTTTTTGGTCTAGGTTTGGAGCGGGCATTTCATTGAGGTACGTGTATACGGTGAGTGAAGAGACTCGTCCAACACGTATAGATTATGTTGATGACTATAGGTTCTAGGTAACCCATCAAGGTTAGAATGCAAGAGCACTATAGTAAAAAATAGAGAGCCAATGAAATCAGCCTACAGACCAAGTACGTGTTTTTGGTCTAGGTTTGGAGCGGGCATTTCATTGAGGTACGTGTATACGGTGAGTGAAAAGACTCGTCCAACACGTATAGATTATGTTGATGACTATAAGTTCTAGGTAACCCATCAAGGTTGAATGCAAGAGCACTATAGTAAAAATAGAGAGCCAATGAAATCAGCCTACAGACCAAGTACGTGTCTTTGGTCTAGGTTTGGAGCGGGCATTTCATTGAGGTACGTGTATACGGTGAGTGAAAAGACTCGTCCAACACGTATAGATTATGACTATAAGTTCTATGAGCATAATGCATGAAAGTGGCTTTGAACACCGTATTAGCCAATCAGTGGCCTAGAATGGAGCCAAAGGTAACCATCCATGTCCAGAAAAACATTACCCGGGTGTACAAGAACCCAGATGTAGGCGCGGACGTCAGCGAAAGCACACCGTGAGTACCCCAGTTCGATTGGCTGATTGTTCGATCGCTGATTGGTTCTTTTTCTCGACCGCTGATTGGCTCTTTTTCTCGACCGCTGATTGGTCCAAATGGAACTGCCCATCTTTCCCATGTTCATCTAGAATCCCCCCCCCCTTTTTTTGTGCTCAAGCTCTGACTATAGCGATACCGCAACATTGTCTCATTGGACATTGGGCCGTCTGACCTGGAGGTGACCCTTTGACCTTTTGACCCGCGTCCGCGCGCGCGCGCACTGCCGGGGATGACGCGGGATGACGCGGGATGACGCGCGCGCGCGCGCTGCGGGGCGCTGGGGCGGGGCGGGAAAACACCCCGGCGGTTGAACATTGGAACTCTTGTGGGTTTGGAGGATGAACATACGGACGTCTAAGGGAAAAAATTGGAACTCTTCTATGTTTGGAGGTAGTGTTTAGTGAAAACCCGGAAGTGACGTGACAACCCACGTGACCTGCGTATATACTGTAAAATAGAGCCGATTTTATTTCTTTGGAAGGGGCAAGGTCAATAGGACTTGCGCTTTTTATACTACTAAACTGTGAAGTAGATTACATCTTACATAGGCCTTAAGGCCGTGATATGCATATGAAGTATTCTGGGGCATGGTCAGTACTTTCCAATTTTCCCTTCGTCTACTACTCGCCGATTTTTTAATTTTTTTTATTATTATTTATTTATTTATTTATTCATTTATTTCCTCGAGAGCTTTAAAATAAGACCTCACTCTACCCAATCGGGCCACTAGTGCTCCACCTAGACTCCAACATGTCCACCCCGTATGGATTTATACATACTAATATCCCAGTATATAAGTGTATATGGGTCTATATGGATCTATATACAAGCCTACCCGGTACTTCCATAGTTTTTTCCATCGTATTCTACATGATCAACCTCATAGCTCATAGTAAAAGCCATAAAAAAAAACCGACCACCCCTATACCCATACAGGCCAAATATAGCGGACATCATCTTCGCCTGGGAATTGGTCTAGTCCGAGTTGTCTCCCTTGCACCAAAGCGTATAGATGGGACTGTGGTTTGAACGACGTTATTATCCGGGCAAATTGACCTTGAGCAGCCATTTTGTTACAATTTTCTTGCTGTTTTACCGCGCCCCGGGTAGGCATACGGAGGACGATTTCACTGATCATTGTGTTGTTTTCTGAGCTGGGGAACATTCTCTGTCGCAGTTTATAACGGAACTTTCTTCCTTTCGGTGTCCGCTGAGATCAATAATGTGACGAAACTCTGCATTATTCATCGCCTGCATGTATACCCGTCACACGTGGACTGTAATCGAGGGAGTGTGCTGTGTTGTGTTCGAGCGGACGCATAAATTTGTGTGATATCAGACAGGAAACGTGAAAATTGATATTCTTTCACAGATTTCGAAGTGTATACAGTTCTGGTGAACTGAACGCAGCCTTTATGAGCAGCGATTGAACGATGATGTAGGCCACCGAACAGGTTTTGTGGAATCAACATTGTGTAACACTCCCCCCCCCCTCCCCCTTGACTGGAGGGATTTTATCGGACATCTGCAGTACGGAACGCTATTTGTTGCATACATTCGCTTATCGTGGCAGTCCGTATAATTTGTCAATTTTGTGTTTGGTTTCGTGAGAGAGGACGACATTGGTTTTCATCAGTGCAAAATTCCCGCCCCCCGACCCGCACCACAACAGTGAAAGCTGGTGGATGAAATTCTACTCCACGGGAACGGTAACGAATGAATGGAATATCTTACCAAACTCTCAGGTAGGATGTGGGTTTCAGGAGTTCACCGGGTGTGACAATTTCTTTATAATGATTTGTGATAAAAGCGGGTAAAACCTAATGTCAAAATCTCGTTGAAGGTCACGGAGATGTCGATTTATTGCTGATCAGCTGATTTCCAGAACAGACAGACATTATCTCGGCTCTTTTCTCTTCGAAATTCTTGTAATTTTCTCAATACAAATAAATATTTAAATTGACTCTGAGTTTTCTGTTGGCATTATTTCAGCAATATTATGCACTAAAATCTGATGATTCGAAATAAAACTAGGAAATTTTTTATCTTTGGGCAATGGTAACACAACACTATACAGTGTGCATGGAAAAAAATTTTTTAGCAGATACCACCATATTGCACTGACTGACACCGGCCGCCATCTTGGTCCCAGCACCCACCACCCACACATTAGGCCGCCATCTTGTACCCAGCACCCAGCACCCACACGCCGCCATCTTGTACCCAGCACCCACCACCCACACACACCGCCATCTTGTACCCAGCACCTACCACCCACAAGCCGTCTAGACTATAAATAACGTGTAGTATGTTCCCATTTATTCACAAAATACGATTATAACGACTTCAACTTTCCAAACAACACCACAACCATGCTCTTGGGCCGAAGTAACACGCCTCAACGAACAGATTAACGGTATGAGACATGAATGTAATGGAAGCTGAGATTTCAAAACAGCAAAAAGAACGACATAAAGAAGAAAAAAAATCAAGATGCAGCGTGTGTACAGATGAAGAGAGCCAGTACGCAGTATATTGAAAAAAATGGGCGAGGGAGGGGAGGGGGGGAAGGTTGGTGGACGAGCCAAAAAAAATTTTTTATTTTAAAAAAAGGAAAAAAAGATTCATGGAGCGAAACAAAATCTTTTTCATTTTCTATGTTTTTTTTACAATTAAAAAAGGGTTTGAAAAAAGGGGTAACGGGGGGAGGGGGAGAGGATTGGTGGAAGAGCAAAAAAAATTTTTTTTTGGGGGGATAAGTGGGTCGAGTGAGGTATCAAATTGAAGCTTAGGTGAAGGAGCATCTGATGGACTGGGTGTAGGGTTGAATTAGGGTGATTCTGCGCATGCGCGGCGGCCGAAGGGTATGAAAATAGACGTTTTGGCATCTAGGGGAGCCCCTAGTGGACTGATGGGGTCGAGTGAGGTATCAAAGTGAAGCTTAGGTGAAGGAGCATCTAATGGACTGATTCCATACCCAGGTCACGCCCGATTCACGCATACCGGAAGTGACGGCATACACCTGCGCACAACCGTGATGGAAAAAAAACAGAACCAAGTCAGTACATGCATTCCATACAGGCAGACGAGGTCAAAATACTCGCTTCTGATTGGCTGTCAAAGGTGACGATATGCAAATTTTTGAGGTCAAAGGTCAATGGTAGTGAATATACACACTCTATACTGGATATGACCTTGAACTGATCGCGTGACCTCCCCGTGAGGGAAAAAACCCCAGAACCAAGTCAGTACATGCATCCCATAGTCCCAGGTCACGCCCGATTCACGCAGACCGGAAGTGACGTCATACACCTGCGCACAACCGTGATGGAAAAAACCCAGAACCAAGTCAGTACATGCATTCCATACAGGCAGAATGCAGGCAGGCAGACAGGAAGGCAGGCAGGCAGGGAGGCAGGCAGGCAGGCAGGTCAGGTCAGGTAAGTCAGATTGCAATGAATACACCCCTACCCTAAAAATCGACTCCTCTTATACGTTTTCTACAATCCGCATCTGTGCCCAGCACCCACCACCCACACATTGCCGCCATCTTGCGCCCAGCACCCACCACCCACACATTGCCGCCATCTTGTACCCAGCACCCACCACCCACATTGCCGCCATCTTGGCACCAGCCGCCTGTTGCCGCCATCTTGTACCCAGCACCCACCACCCACACATTGCCGCCATCTTGTACCCAGCACCCACCACCCACACATTGCCGCCATCTTGTACCCAGCCCCCACCACCCACACATTGCCGCCATCTTGTACCCAGCACCCACCACCCACACATTGCCGCCATCTTGTACCCAGCACCCACCACCCACACATTGCCGCCATCTTGTACCCAGCACCCACCACCCACACATTGCCGCCATCTTGTACCCAGCACCCACCACCCACACATTGCCGCCATCTTGTACCCAGCACCCACCACCCACACATTGCCGCCATCTTGTACCCAGCACCCACCACCCACACATTGCCGCCATCTTGTACCCAGCACCCACCACCCACACATTGCCGCCATCTTGTACCCAGCACCCACCACCCACACACGCCGCCATCTTGTAACCCAGCACCCACCACCCACACACACGCCGCCATCTTGTACCCAGCACCCACCACCCACACATTGCCGCCATCTTGTACCCAGCACCCACCACCCACACATTGCCACCATCTTGTACCCAGCACCCACCACCCACACATTGCCGCCATCTTGTATCCAGCACCCACCACCCACACATTGCCGCCATCTTGTACCCAGCACCCACCACCCACACATTGCCGCCATCTTGTATCCAGCACCCACCACCCACACACATTGCCGCCATCTTGGTCCCAGCACCCACCACCCACACGCCGCCATCTTGTACCCAGCACCCACCACCCACACACACACACACGCATGCGCACACAACCAATTTTGACGTCATAACAGGTTCTGCGCATGCGCAGTGAGGCGCTAAGTATTGAATTTCACCTTTGTACACTACTCATCTCCTATACAGCAAAATTATAATCGATATTTGCCGTACCAAATGTACGGTGTATTATTCAACACAAAATGTCGCTATATACCAATTACAATAACGCTTTTCGTGTAACCTAATATATGTTTTTAAATCCTTAACGTACAGATTCGGAGAATTTATTGCTATGAACCCGTATATATATATATATCGAAATAACACCTTTTTGTAAAAGCGGTATGAAACCTAAAATATAGTTTATTTAATCGTTATTAATAATTAACGTATAAATTCGGAGAATTTATTTATAATACCATATGTAGATCTTTACTATATATATATATCCAGGTAAAATGATAACGCATATAATTTATTAATATCCAGACGCAATAATTTATACAAATAAAAATTGCTAATGACGTGTGACAGCGCTCGGTGGATTTGGAAGGCAGAGGAGGCTATGTGCATTTTTGGGAGGCTAAGGCCTGTAATACGCATTATCTACTACTGTCGATATACCTTAGTGGACCGCGCCAATAAGCAATACGGGGTCGGTCGTAATCAATCTCAGTAAACTCAGATATAATATCACGGAATATTATATCTGAATTCCGCCCTATATAAATCCCATGCGAATCTGAAACTACATTTGTTAGCCAATCAGAGGGGCTAGCTTGATGAAATCACGCCCACAGTAATTACACACGGTAGCACGTGGACTAATATATAAACATTATCTGAAAACAGTATCCAAATACGCCAAAAAGTCTGGCTTTGTTTGGGGGTAGAAAATACCAAAAGATTGTGCTGCGCGAGATGTTAATCTCCGTGAAGTAAATGTCAATCATTGTCAGAGAGAAAAGTCAGAAATGGTCGTGATTGGCTTATTATGGGATCTCGCAGAATATCGGCAAACATTTCGCACGAAGTTTTCATAGCGTTACGTCTAGATGGTATTCCCCTGATTTACCATCTTGGTTTACCTAGATTGGGTCGTAATATACTTTATCAACGAGAATTACGGTGTCGGATGTGAACAAGTGAGAAATGACTACATTGTAGTCAAAACCTGCGGCAGTGGCAATAATACAGTGAAAGACATATCAGCAGAGGTAGTGGTAATTGTAGAAAAAAGCGCCATCTGCCAGTGTTTTATGCCAAGGGATGTAATTTTCAACTTGTAACCCACAATTGTAGGGATTGCGTAATAGTTCTGATGCCATATATATATATATCACTTTCCCCATTCAAAATCCGACGATTTTGACTCTGCCGTTCCGTCTATACTGAATTGACAGACGAACTCACCATGATCGCTTTGGCAATGTTTTGGTACAAATATCGTCTATGCCAAGTTTCAAAACATTCGGTTCAGTCGTTACCTTTTGCAAATCAAATAGGCTTTCAAACATTTGTGAATCCAAATAAATTTCGAGGATTTAGTCATAGCGCGAAAATCTGCGCTCTTCAGTCTCCCTTCTCGGTTAATTTGCCGATCAAAATGGAAAATTTATATTTCCTTCAAAGTTATTTTAGTATCGGGTCTATCACTTCGATCTGTGGCGATTTAAGGCTTTATCGAACAGGCATAATGACACTTTTTCACTATTCAAATTGAGGCCTGTTACAGTCTTGATATTCGATTAAAATAATTAATTAGGTTTCTGCATTTACGTTCGTTATCATCTGCGAACTAAATTCCTTGCCACTCTTTTCCACGCAGCAAGTCAATACCAAGATATGGTTTGCTTCTTCTATATAAATGATTAACTATTTCATTCTTAGCAAATATCATCTCATCTGACATGTTCGGCCAAGCCTTTTCGAAGGTTGCTAATTTTATTAATTTCTTTTCTTTAAAATCAAATTCTGCAAACAAGAAACATTTCTAGTTAGTATTTATGGATATCATCCTATACTCAATTTGCGAATATGTTTGTCATTTCGAAGGTGATTCAAGTGCGAAGTTTTGGGGCTAGTTCACTAAACAAGGTCTGTGTGTAAGAGAATGATGTCGAATTCTCGTTATTATCTTTTGATACATCAAATTGTTGCATTCGCGAAAATGACCGCCAAGTTAAAGTCAATGCGAAAGGTATCTAAGTATCGAAATCAAACTCGAAAACCCCTCCAGGAAAACAAAGGCCCTAGCTTTTGGCCACGAGGTCAACATCTATGGCCAGTATCTGCTATATATGACGTAAACTGATTGACAAAGTAACGTAAATTTTGTATAGAACCAGTAAATTCTAGCAGAAATGGGCTCCGACTTGAGAGAATGACGTCAAATGTAATATGTTTCTGCGCATTGTCTGCTGATACACATAAGTATTGAATTTACAGAAGTGATTAATGCTATTCTAAAGGGATTCTGAGTGCGGAAGAGGACGGGAACATCAATACCAGCGAATTTAGGCCCTGGCTTGCGAGAATGAGGATAGAGAGGCTGCGCTCTGAAAGAGAATCATTCAAAATAGCTATTTGCCAAATGTCATGCAACCGAAAGTGCACAATATAACTGCACGGCTGCGAGGTATTGTTCGCGCACAGGGCTGTCCAACTCATTAAATACTACATAGTCATTTCTGTCTCTTCGAAGTGGGCTACCGTTTGAAATTGTCCGGTAATGAGTGAGTCCATCTGAATCCTTTCGTCAGCAAAATAAGCATTCAAGATTCAAGATTTTATTGTACAAACACCAGTCAAAGGCAGAGTACAAACTTTAAGAGGAATACAACTAGAGAAACAATGGAACAGTGACATGAATATTAATATTTATATATATGTTATATCTGAGAGATATGTTATATCTGAGTGTTACCGTTGATATTAGAACCTTGATTTTTGGCATTAAAGTGCATCAGTGGACTGTTACCAGCATGTTTCGAGCTGGCCTACTTTTGATGAAAATTTCTGGTGATTTTTGATTAAAATCACTGGTGAATCTAACTTGAGCCGTGCCCATCTTAATATAGGCAGGATTTCAACTGGGGGTCCAAGAGTTCAGCGTGCGTCAGAGTCCTAATGCCTACCCAACTTCTTATGTCCTGTGACGTTATTCACACTGGGCATGAAGGTGCATTAGGGGACTGTTGCCAGCATGTTTCGAGTGGACCTACTTTTGATGAAAATTTCTGGTGATTTTTGATTAAAATCGCTGGTGATTCTAACTTGGGCCGTGTCCATCATAATATTGGCAGGATTTCAACTGGGGGTTCAAGAGTTCAGTGCATGTCGGAGTTCTGATGCCTAACCTACTTCGTAGGTCCTTTGACGTTATTCACACTATTCTCATATATAATAATTAACGAAGCAATAATTCATTCCACCGAATATAGTTGCAAATGAATTCGAACGCGCTTGAAGACATGTGAGATCGGAGGTTGAAAAGAAAAGTGTGGCAGAGATCACACTCTCCTAGCGCATGCGCATTTCAAAAAGTCACAAGAACAAGAACAAGAACAAGAACAAGAACAACAAGTGAGAAATGACTACATTGTAGTCAAAACCTGCGGCAGTGGCAATAATACAGTGAAAGGCATATCAGCGGAGATAGTGGTAAATGTAGAACAAGCGCCATCTGCCAGTGTTTTCATGCCAAGGGAAGTAATTTTCAACTTCTAACCCACAATTGTAGGAATTGCGTAATAGGTCTGATACAATATATGTATATTCACTTTCCGCGTTCAAAATCCAACGGTTTTGACTAGTCCGTGCCGTCTATTTTGAATTGACAGACGAAGTCACAATGATCGCTTTGGCAATGTCTTGGTACAAGTATCATGTATGCCAAGTTTCAAAACATTCGGTTCAGCTGTTGCTTTTTGCAAATAAAAAAAGCTTTCAAATATTTGGAAATCCAAATAAATTTCAAGGATTTAATCGTAGCGCGAAAATCGACGCGCTTCAGTCACCCTTCTCGCTTACTTTGCCGAGCAAACTGGAAAATTTATATTTCCTTAAGTTAATTTTCAATGAATTTAGTATCAGGTCCATCTCTTTGATCTGTGAAACTATGGAAGGGGGTTGAAGGCTTTACCCAACTGTCCAAGGGGCATAGTTACACTTTTCACTATTCAAATTGAGGCCTGTGACAGTATTGATATTTGATTAGAATAATTAATTAAGTTTCTGCATTTACGTGTGTTATCATCTGCAAACTGAATACCTTGACACTCTTTTCCATGCAGCAAGTCAATGGTTTGCTCCTTCTATATAAATGATTAACTATTTAATTCTTAGGAAATATCATCTCATGTTCGACCAAGCCTTTTTGAAGGTTGCTTATTTTATTAATTTCTTTTTTTAAAAATAAAATTCTGCAAATAAGAAACATTTCTAGTCAGTATCTATGGATATCTCCCTATACTCAATTCGCGAATATGTTTGTCACTAATTCATTCCGAAGGTGATTTATGTTCGAAATGTCAGGGCTAGTTCACTGAACAAGGTTTGTGTGCAAGAGAATTATGTCGAATTCTCGTTATTATCTTTTGGTACATCAATTATTGCATTCACGAAAACGGCTGCCAAGTTAAAGTCAATATGAAAGGCATCTAAGTATCAAACTCAAAAACTCCTCCGGGAAATAAGGCCCAAGCTTTTGACAACGAGGTCAAACAGATCGCTTTTATAGTCAGCATCTGCTAATATATGACGTAATTCCATTCGTAAAACTGATTGACAAAGTAACGTAAATTGTGAAGTGTAGAACCAGTAAATTCTAGCCGAAATGGGCTCTGACTTGAGAGAATGATGTGAAATGCAATATGTTTCTGCCCATTATCTGCTGATACACATAAGTATTGAATCCACGGGAGTGAATCTAAAGGGATTCTGAGTGCCGAAGAGGACGAGAACATCAATACCAGCGAAGCGAGTCCCTGGCTTGCGAGAATGAGGATAGAGAGCGTGTTCCGAAAGAGGACCATTCAAAATAGCCATGTGCCAAAGTTCATACTTGTAACTATGATGTATTGTTCGCTCATAGGGTTGTCTAACTCATTAAATACAAAATAGTGATTTCTGTATAAAAAAACCAGTTGCGCATAAAGTCAGTTTTGAGTATTATCAATGAGTCGGTTTCGCTAAGACAGTAAGTTCATCTCCGGTGATTGGAGGGTCATTGTTTCGATTCCCACAGAGGGTTAACTTATTCTTCCTTTCAAAACATATTTCCATATATGCGAATTGCTTGGGGGAATAAAGTTAAACATGATACCAAATTGTCATTTCTATAAGTTAAACATCTTTATTCGACGAAAGTTGGTGAGTTTGTCCCTAACTTCTGAAACGTAATTGTTGCGTTTGTTTTTATGATGCATGATCTATAATTTGATACCAAGTATTACTCAATGTTAATCATAATGACAATGCGTTGCTTATCTACTTCTTCACCAATTTGTGAATTATCTAGATTGGGTAGATAAAATGAGTTATAGATGTAGTTAACTTATTTTTCAACTTACTAAGGCAGTCGCCTATCACTGTATGCAAATTAGCCGAACCACTGACACGGTTGCGGCTCATCTTCCTTGGTATATAGTCAATTCAAGGATCTTAAAAATTATATACGTGTAATTACTGTTCAGTGAAAATGGTAATATCTGAAAACAATGACTGATGTGTCGATCGACAGCTTTTTTTTTAGCGTGTTGACGTAAGAGAATTGATGTCTGAATGGAATTCAACGAAGCAATAATTCATTCCACCAAATATAGTTGCAAATGAATTCAAATGTGCCTGAAGACAGGGTTGTCATGTGATATCGGAGGTTGAAAAGAAAAGTGTGGCAGAGATCACACTCTCTTAGCGCATGCGTATTTCAAAAAGTCACAAGAACAACAAGAACAACAAGAACAACAACAACGCGAGCCTCTCGTAGACCTGCGTGCCGCAACAACGCGAGCCTCTCGTAGACCTGCGTGCCGCAGGTAACAATGCACCTTGTTGGATCGTACCAGTAAGCACAACGGTGTCAGGCATGGACAATATACCGTATTTGTCCGTACCAATAAGCAATGCTGTATCAGTCATAAACACAATACCTTATGGGGCCGTACTAGGTAACAAGGTGTCGGGCGTGCACAATATTTCTTAATGGACCGTCCCTATAAGTAATATTAATTCGAGCCTTGATGATTTCTGCCTAAGATAAACAATTTATCCGCCGTAAACAACGATCAATATAATATGATTAAAAGTTAAGGAAATTTGTTTAAAATGTGATCGATTATCTTCTGCACCACGTGGCCGGTGATATTGTTATACCGTGATATTGGTATAACGTGCGAGTTGATTTAACGCCGTATACTGAACTTTATTGCGAGCAATAAATGGAAAACATTAGTGTTATGCGTAGTGATTTATTTACCAAGCGTGGCGCCATTCCAGGCAGAATAATCAGTTAAAATATGCATTAATAAATACACTGATTCCACAAAATAGCATTAATACGAATGACAGTACCGGTATATTACAATAGGCATGCCGTGATGTAAATATATATGTATCACGCATTTCCCGTCTAAAAATCCTCGCTTTTCCATACTGGAACAGGCTGCCTAAATTATTCAGAACATTCGTATTGTTATGACTCATGTTGTCAATATATCCCCACGAAAACTTCAAATCAGTTATATCAAATGGAAAATCTGTGATAAAAGTTATACTCACTGTCACCCTGGTAATTTGAGTTAAACTAAACAGTTAATACAATTTTATACGTTTTCACAGGGGCTTCACGCCCACATTGTATGGATGATCTCAAACATATGGTGTTCTATTTGTGCCAAGTTTCCGTCGCCTTTTCAAAACGCGACGTCGCCTTTTGAAACGCGACGTCGCGTTTCGAAACGCGACGTCGTGTTTCGAAACGCGACGTCGCGTTTTTAAAACACGACGTCGCCTTTTAGAAAACACGACGTCGCCTTTTAAAACGCGACGTCGCGTTTCTTTCCTATGTTTTTGCATTGTAAAACTCTACACAACGAAACTCGACGTCGCGTTTTCAAAAGGCGACGTCGTCTTTCACCCGCGTCTTGTTTGGCAATGTTAAAAGATAGGAAAGAAACGCGACGTCGCGTTTTAAAACGCGACGTCGTGTTTTTTAAAAGGCGACGTCGCGTTTTCAAAAGGCGACGTCGCGTTTCAAAACGCGTCGCCTTTCGAAACGCGACGTCGCCTTTCGAAACGCGACGTCGCCTTTCGAAACGCGACGTCGCCTTTCGAAACGCGACGTCGTGTTTTGATAGTAGAACTGCGCATGTCTAGGGATCATTTATTTTCAAGAAATTGTGTTGTGACTATAGATACAATGCTTTAGTTAGACAAGACAAATGACATACATGTAGATATATATAGAAGACTGTGTAAATAAAATGTGTGGTAGAAAAAATTTGGTGGGCTTCTATCCGTCTCAGAATATAGGTCATGTATATCCATTGAGTATACGCACCCCTCAAGAGAAGAACAAGCTGACATTATTAGTGCGCATAATGCATGTATTTAGACAATGTTTCCTCATTAGCTTTCAGTTACTTGTACAGCGACCAACTAATTTCTTTTCAAGATAATCATCCTGTCCGTCCTCTAAACGTTTGTCAGGCTTTATTATTTTTATATTATTCACATTGTATCATTAATCTTGGGTGTAAAACTCGGCTGTCAAGTGTCGTTTATTAATTGACTTTAAATTGCCATTTCACTATGCATTCAGTTTTAGCACAATGCACTCATGGACTCACTAAGTGGAAGCTGTGCCGTTAGTGTCACCCAAAGAGGACATTTAAATGTTGATTGATTAATTTATTTCAACTGGGTTAAAACGGTCCTCGGTGAAAACAGTTTCTACCTAGACCAACACATTTTCACTTGGCTGTAAATCTTTCACCACCAGGTGTAAAAATGGAAGCTGGATTGATCTGCATGTGTGGAAAACACTCCAGCCAGGTGCTTCTCAGGTTAATGATATTAAAAGTGACTTACCAAGTTGAGTAATACGTTATTGAATTTGAGCTTTGAACCCTTTGTATAGTTATTTATACGCTATGTAGCGGTTTTAAAATAATTGGGCACTCTATCGCAAAAAAAACAAATTCTCTTAGTTCAGATAGGTCAATGCTACCACCACCTATTTTTATCAAAAATAGGAAAATAAGCGTGTAACCATTCCCGGAGAAGCCGCCACAAATTTAGGTTCGTTTATTCCAATCTCAGTTTAGAGTTTCTGCCCTTATTGCTTCGCTCTCCTAACAAAGTCTAGTTTCACGATAACGGTGACAACCTTGTAACCCACAGTTTTGCTGATAGAATTGGAACCCTCTACTATTGTGATTGTCTTATAAATCTCTTGAGATGGTCAAGCGGATAGCTCTGGCTCACTAATAACAAATGCTCCCTAAACCTGCACATGCGCAGTTGAAAGACCAAAAGGCGACGTCGCGTTTTGAAACGCGACGTCGCCTTTTGAAAACGCGACGTCGCCTTTTAAAAAACACGACGTCGCGTTTAAAACGCGACGTCGCGTTTCTTTCCTATCTTTTAACATTGCCAAACAAGACGTGGGTGAAACACGACGTCGCCTTTTGAAAACGCGACGTCGAGTTTCGTTGTGTCGAGTTTTACAATGCAAAAACATAGGAAAGAAACGCGACGTCGCGTTTTAAAAGGCGACGTCGTGTTTTCCAAAAGGCGACGTCGTGTTTTAAAAACGCGACGTCGCGTTTCGAAACACGACGTCGCGTTTCGAAACGCGACGTCGCGTTTCAAAAGGCGACGTCGCGTTTTGAAAAGGCGACGGAAACTTGGCACAAATAGAACACCATAGAATTCTAATCATATTACGCTTATCAGGCTAACATAAGGATCAACCAATCACAACGTACATATGTTTCGCCAAGACAAAAGTGCTGCATGCGTTATAACCATGAATACAGTGTACAGCTAGAATCAGTTCACTAACTTTGCGTGTGGGAGAAGTACACGCAAGAAAAAATACTCGCGTTTCGACATGTTGGAGTGAGGAAACGGCATGCTGTTGGATTTTTTTCAGAAATAATCGAACGGAACTATCGTGCACCTATATGTATCTTGTGTAAATTTCAGCAAGGAGAAGTTAAACATGTGTATTCAATTTCTTCGCTACCCAGAGTGTAGGGTACTCGGATTTGGATAGTAAATTAAGGCCGCATTTGTGACAAATTTGAGACAGGACAGTATGAAGTTTTACTTCTGTTTCATTTTTCTGTAAATTATATTACATTGAATTGTGTAATATTTCTATGTGTATTACCGGTGAATCACGTAGCTTATTTTATACGTTGTATTGGGAAGAGTTACGATGTCCTATATATTACATGGATTCCTCGTTTCCATCTTATGCTACAGGGTGACTCCTGGTTCCTGAACGACGAAGTGGAAATCGCCAAGAAGTAGAGCTTTCTAATCAATCCATTGTAGTTGGCATTGTATGAAATAAGCAAAGAAACCCCACACAGTTTCCCTTGCACTTGTCGTGTTATGCCACCTTACCTTCTTATGACGTTTAAAAGCATAATGAACGAGTATGAGACGTATCTCTTGAAGCCGGTTGATGGAACTTCGACATTGCATTTCAGTGATAGGTTAAATTTAAATAAATATTCATATATACAAATACTTTGTCATACCTCTCGAATGTAGTAAAAGAGTTTTATTTGATTAAATTTTAGACAGTCTTGCCATAATTGGTTATTTTACATTTCCTGCTGTATGGAATATAATTTGATACTAAATATTCCATACCTGTGACCATATTATTTTGGGTATATGAAATATAGGATGCCATATCTATAATATATATCCCGTAAATGTATTTGTCATCTTGGCCTCTCCAAGCTGCAATGTACGGGTCATACGCTATGAAATACAAACATCCGCACTAGAGGGCATCTATGTAAAGAAGTGCAAACAGTGGCCTCTCCCATTAATAAGCAATACATTTCCCCAGTACGTGAAATCCGCCTTTTTGTGTAGTGATATGTCACCCATACCATACTATTTCGAGTTTTGACGGGCGCCAAGACGAGCGCCCCCTAGGGCCGCCATATTCGGCGAATTCAATATGGTCGCCACCCGGGTTATAGTTAAATAACTAAAAGGGCTAGAAATGTGAATAATAGCACTTTTTAGTGGTTTTTGGGGTCGGAGAATCTGATTGTGATCTTATTTCAACGATTTGAGGTCAAGGTAACCCTTTAAGGTCACCCTAAAGGGCATTTTGGGGACAAATTCGCCATTATCAGTGGTTTGGGGCAAGATATATAAACTGCCTCATTCTATTGGTTTCCAGGGTTGAGTAACCCGAATCTGGCCTTATTTTGGCGATTCGGGGCAATATTTCATTTGAGAGTCGCGATAGATGTCATCCGAACCAGAGGTCAATTGTAGGTATAACACCAATTGAACCACAAATAATACCATAGAGGTTTGTGGCATTCTCCGATTCTGATCTTATTTTGAAGATTTGAGGTCAACCCATTTTGGAGTCAAAGGTCAAAGGTCAAAGATCAACAGTTACAACTAAGAACAATCGAACGAAGATTATTCAGGAACAAATTATATTAAAATACTCCGGAGATGACATCTGCTGACAAAATGCTATAACTATGCCGCTACGCCGCTATGTGTGTTTAAATGTTCGAAATACAATACAAAGACCGCTTTAGCAACAATATACCAATGATTATTAGTATCTATACCTTCTGGCTTGCGCTATCAAGAAACTGTGAAGTCGGGTCGCACCCAGTAAGGCTGTGGAAGAGGGGCAGTGCCAAGGATTTGACGGACCGAGATCGGAACAAACGGTATGGACTGAATGTCACAATATTTCTTTCCAGTACCGAAGTCCACCAAGAGTTCCGATAGACCGAGGGTCTTCAAAGACCGAACATCGCTGTCCATCGTGCGAACATAGGCTGTTGTATGACCCTCCTCCGTGGCATGTGCTAGATGCGGGAGGACCCTGGTGTCCGCCTAGGAATGGTTGCACGGTTGAAGTATTGTGAGGTCCTAACGCCTGTTGAAGAACACGGACTCAAAACGGGTACACAGAAGGAGGTTTCCGCTCATGTCAGTCTTGGAGATCTGTGTGCTGATGTATGAGAACGGCTCCTTTTTGTTAACATTTTTTAAGAAGCCGCTGATCCATTCATACTTCGGGATTTTAGGGGTTCAGGAAAAAGTATTGTGGCATTTCAGTCCAAACTATCTGTCCGGATCTTGGTCCGTCAAAGTCCGTGGCACTACCTCTCTTTCACAGCTTAACGGGGTGCAAGATGACTTCACAGTTTCTTGGATGTGCCAAAAAGACCGCCTGGGCAGCCTGTACAAGCATATCGGACCCCACCGACACACTAGTGGCTCTCACGCATGATCCTGACACTCTCGAGTCCGTGCATATGGAGCTTATAGAACGCTTCAGCGTACTCATGTACAGCAAGAGATGTGATGCAGCCGGTGTCAATGAGGCCAAGCATCACCTCTTCACTACAGCAACCAGATCGCTGGAAAACATCCCACCTCCCAAGCCGCGCTTTTGCAGCATGTGAAGCGAGCGCTGCTGCAAGCGAGTTTCTACTGGAGTCGCTTCACTCCAGCAGGGAATCCCTGACTTCAGTGAGTGGAGCTGGCAGAAAGATTGCACCAGTACATGGCAATCGCTATGGACCACTCTCAGCGACACTTCTATGTCATATGCCATTCTCATGCACTGAGGCTGACTCAAGGCATGCACGGGAAGATGCAAATGCAACTGTACCGATGTCCGATACACGACCCTCTGCAAATGCGAAGGCGGGTGCGTTAATAACGAGGGCGGTGATGACAAGTATTATTTATTGCTGGCATCATAGAGCGCAAGCCAGAAGGCATATGTAGTAAAAGTAATCAATGGTATACTGTTGCTTAAGCGGTCTTTATTTTGTATTTTGAACATTTAAATGCACGTAGCGGCATAGTTATAGCATTTTGTCAGCAGATGTCATCTCCGAAGTATTTTAGTAACATTTGTTCCTGAATAATCTTGTTTCGATTGTTTTTAGTAGCAACTGTTGATCTTTGACTTTTAATTCTCAAATGAGGTGACCATGACCTCAAATCGTCAAAATAAGGTCAGAATCTAATTCTCCGATGCCGCAAAGCCCTATGGTATTATTTGTGATTCTAGCCCTTTTGGTGTTTCCTATAATTGACCTCCGGTTGATCTCTGTTTCGGGTGACCTCTGTCGTGAACCTCACATGCAATATTGCTTCAAAATGTCAAAATATGGCCAGATTCGGGTTACTCAACCCCGAAAATTGATAAAATGAGTTAGTTTGTATATCTCGACTAAAAACCACTAAAAATGACGAATTTGACCCCAAAATGACCTTTAGGGTGACCTTGACCTCAAATCGTTGAAATAAGATCAGAATCAGATTCCCCGGCTCCGATAACCACTAAAAAGTTGTATTATTCATGATTCTAGCAATGTTATTGTTTTAAATACGATTGACCTCTAACCCGGGTGACGGCCATAATGAATTCCGCCAATATGGCGGCCCCAGGGGGCGACTACCTTGGCGCCCGTCAAAAATCGAAAAGCTATTGTATGGGTGACATATGGGCCAAATTTGGTGCTTTTGGAAGAATCTGAACCAAACAGTCCCTTTTATGCCCTAACATCCCGGACTACAAGGCGGCTGGCGGTGTTTAATCAATCATTTTGGTTGACTCATTGGTGCAGAGGAAGGCAATGAAAACATATATTCTCCCACTTTAGGAACAGAGTAATGTAGAGAAAGACATGTTTACAGTGGTAAGATACATGTAGGTAGAAATAATATGTACATTCTAAACAAAAGAAACATGGTTATGTTATTTTTAAAAACACTTGTGTAGGTGGTCCAGCTGATGCAACCAATTTAAATGGTCGTTTTGGGGGAGTTTTCAGGCCTGGTATGGTTAAAGACCTTACTACTGGTACCGTACACTGTCGCTTAGTGACCCAGTTACAATTATCACAGATTGAACATTGTCAGGTAGTGAAGACGCACTAGTGTTTTCGGGGGCTTGCTTCTTAGAAAAGCTATTTTCCTGTAATTGAAAGGAGTGGTGTGTTGTAGCGTGGTGCATGCTACGTGCACTTCGCATTGTAAGCGGGAGTCAACTGTTGATCTCAGTATATGTTAAATCGTGTTACTGTCGCTTAGTGACCCAGTTACAATTATCATAGATTGAACATTGTCAGGTAGTGAAGACGCACTAGTGTTTTCGGGGGCTTGCTTCTTAGAAAAGCTATTTTCCTGGATTTGAAAGGAGTGGTGTGTTGTAGCGTGGTGCATGCTACGTGCACTTCGCATTGTAAGCGGGAGTCAACTGTTGATCTCAGTATATGTTAAATCGTGTTACTGTTGAACCGGTGGAGTGATAATCTGTAGCTCTGTACATGGAATATTCAGGTAGGGATTCCTTTGATTATTGAAGGTGTAACATGAAATATGTTATATTATAGTCCACTCAATAAGCACGTAAAATAGCCAAGATTATGCGCTTTTTCGTGCAAGTGTGAAACTTTACACATTTAGGCTACACTCATAAGCTGAACATTTTCTAATATAATAAGTCAAGGAGCAAGACCCAGGAGAAAAAGGTCTTTCTCAACCCACACCACATACAATGTCTGTTTGCACATTCTGTTACATCAACTTCTCTGGAGCATTTCTAGGGTGGGTGTCACTTCAAATTGTGGTATAGCATTTTTTCTACAGGCCATCTTGTACGGTGGGGGTAAAATAAAGTTTTCCCCACCAATGGGGGAATATGATAGAGGGTGGGTTGCTTTAATCGATTGTATCTTTTGAACTAGTTCATTCAAATTATTATACGATGTATGGATGTAAAGAGAAGAGATCGGTGCATACATATAAATTACTGTCAGTGGAGTATTAGTCGAAATGCATATGTAGAATCCCATCATGCAATAAACATGTAGTAGAATTCACCTGGCAAATCGAAAAAGTGTGTTTGGGGCTTTGTATTTCTCTGTTAGCTGAATGTCTGTTGAAAGCATAATTGTTGTGCCGATCTCTGACGAAATTGTATTATTTATGATATTGAGACAGTTTGTCTGTTCAATATAAATAGCCAGACCGCATTGGCAAAGATCTTATCCTAGAAACTTATGGTTTGCACATGAACCAATTTGAAGAGTAATGAATTTCTGCTGATTGTTATAATAACATTTCTTTTCGTTTCAGGTAGCTGAACAGTTTAGGAAGTACCGGGACGTTCATCTTGAAGTATCTTCATCTGTTTCTAATTTGTCTTCTGAGCTACAGACTCATGTCCATGAGAAATTAAATCTGGTATGATTTCGTAGATTTGACTGACCGGTAAAAGTGCAGACATGGATGACGATACCAGTAGTGCTTGTGTTCTTCTCGTTTTGCCACCAACAACACGAAGAAGGAGAACAAACTATGACAAATGTGTACTCTGTCAAGAAGATTCACAGGATGCTCTTCGAAAGGGACAGAGCACTTCCATAGAGAGGCTTTCTGCACTGCAGTGTAGGCAAGATGAGCGTTATGAGCGACTTTTTCCAGATTTACAGAAACTACAGATCATGGATGTATTCTGGCATTCAAATTGCTACAAGTTCTGCACTAGCAAACACAATATCGATATTATTGCGAAGAGAAGAGGACCGTCACCGTCTGAAGCTTCGGGATCAGATATAACGGACGCAGATCAGCTAGGGAGACGGCCCAGATCACAGTCAAGTCTTGTAAACTGGTCAAAGTGCATGTTCTGCAGGAATGAATCCAACAAAAAAGTAACAAAAATGCTGAATGCTAGTACATTTGAAGTGTACCAATCTATCAAGGGTTCTTCTGAAGCATTAGGTGATGAAGATATGTTGCATATAATCCGTGGAGTAAACGGCGACCTTGTGGCAGCTGAAGCAAAATATCACAAAATATGCTTTTCAAACTACACCAGTAAGTCAAATATCAAACATCGCAATTTTAAGGTCAGAGAAAATTAAGTTCAATACACCAGCGCTTTCCGGGACTTAATTGATGGCCTTAAAACGGATTTGGAGCATGGCAAGGCATACGATATGCGCAGTCTTCTCAAAAAATATCAACGTCTTCTAGTAACGCCAATGTTGACCACGAAAAGGCCATCAAATACACGAAGCAGCATTTGAAGCTCAGATTGATGAGGCATTTCGGCGATGAGGTGGTATTCCACCAGCCCCGAATTAGAGGGCAGTCAGAACTGATGTATACCATATCACTGCAAGATGTTCTGAATGCAGCCTTCCCAAAATACATTTGAGCCATCCGAAGACGGAGAATCTTCCGCTGACGAATAGGTTTCCCCATCAGACAGAACGCACTAAACTTCTGTATCGCACTGCGATGCTAATCAGAGGGGATATTGCTGAGTGCAATGACATTCCTCTAAAACCTTTGAACACTGACAATCTGAGTCTCATCACAGCGAAATCGCTTATACCAGACAGTGTATATTGGTTCCTGCGCTGGGTAATTTCGGCTGATGATAGTGATAATACTGCGAACTTCCCGGCGGAATGCAAGAATCAATCAGACAAGAGGAGAGACATCATGGTGGCGCAAGATCTACTTCATTGCTCGTCGCATGCACGAGTTAAGGATGTCTGGATGAAGGCACCAGAAGAGATGTTCGATGGAATGACAACTCCCATGTCTTCTGTTTTAGCCAGAATCTCTTTTGCCAATCCGGTGTCAATAGCCTCTATCTCCTCGTATGACGAGCAGTGGCCCATTCGGTTCAGCACTGTTATGAGTTCCTTTGAACCAGTTATGTGCCGAACTGCCATGTCGAGGCTGGTGTGCTTCGGGGTCTTGACTCGTGCATGCGACGAGCAATGAAGTAGATCTTGCGCCACCATGATGACTCTCCTCTCGTCTGATTGATTCTTGCATTCCGCCTGAAAGTTCCCAGCATTATCACTATCATCAGCCGAAATTACCCAGCACAGGAACCAATATACACTGTCTGGTATGAACGATTTCGCTGTGATGAGACTCAGATCGTCCGTGTTCAAAGATTTGACAGGAATGCCATTGCACTCAGCAATATCCCCTCTGATCCGCATCGCAGTGCGAAACAAAAGTTTAGTGCGTTCTTTCTGATGGGGAAACCTATTCGTCATCGGAAGATCCTCCGTCTTGGGGTGGCTCAAATGTTTTTTGGAAGGCTGCATTCAGAACATCTTGCCGTGATATTGAGCTGGTATACATCAGCTCTGACTGCACTCTAATTCGGGGCTGGTGAAATACCACCTCATGGCCGAAATGCCTCATCAATGTGAGCTTCAAATGCTGCTGTATATTTGATGGCCTTTTCGTAGTCCACACCGTGCGTTAGTAGAAGACGTTAACATTTTTTCGAGAAAACTGCGCATATCGTATTCCTTGCCATGCTCCAAATCCGTTTTAAGGCCATCAATTAAGTCCTGGAAAGCGCTGGTGTATTGAACTTCATTTTCGCTGGCCCTGAACGTGCGATGTTTGATGTTTGACTTACTGATGTAGTTCGAAAAGCATACTTTGTGATATTTTGGTTCAGCTGCTACAAGGTCGCCGTTTACTCCAAGGATTATATGCAACAAATCTTCATCGCCTAAAGCTTCAGTAGAATCCTTGATAGATTGGCACACTTCAAATGTACTAGCATCCAGCATTTTTGTCACTTTTTTGTGGGATTTATTCTTGCAGAACGTGCACTTTGACCAGTCCACATGACTTGACTGTGATCTGGGCCGTCTCCCTAGCTGATCTGCGTTCGTCGTATCCCATTCCGAAGCTTCAGACGGCGACGGAGATGGTTCTCTTCTCTTCGCAATAATATCGACATTGTGTTTGCTAGTGCCGGACTTGTAGTAAATTGAATGCCAGAATACATCCATGGTCTGTAGTCTCTGTAAATCGGAAGCAGTCGCTCATAACGCTCATCTTGCCTGCACTGCAGTGCAGAAACGAACCTCTCTATGGAAGTACTCTGTCACATCCTTTACATCTTCTTTACAGAGTACACATTTGTCATAGTTTGTTCTCTTTCTCCGTTTGGTGGCGGCAAAACGGGAAGAACACAAGCACTACTGGTATCGTCATCCTTGTCTGTACTTTCACCGGTCAGTCAAATCTACGAAATCATACCAGATTTAATTCCTCATAAACATGAGTCTGTAGTCCAGAAGACAAATTAGAAACAGATGAAGATACTTCCTAAACTGTTCAGCTACCTGAAACGAAAAAAAATGTTATTATAACAATCAGCAGAAATTCATTACTCTTCAAATTGGTTCATGTGCAAACCATAAGTTTCTATAAGTTCTTTGCCAATGCGGTCTGGCTATTCATATTGAACAGACAAACTGTCTCAATGTCATAAATAATACATTTTCTACAGAGAACGGCACAAAATTATGCATTCAACAGACATTCAGCTAACAGAGAAATACAAAGCCACAAACACACTTTTTCGATTTGCCAGGTGAATTCTACCACATGTTTATTGCATGATGGGATTCTACATATGCATTTCGGCTAATACTCCACTGATAGTAATTTATATGTATGCACCAATCTCTTCTCTTTACATCCATGCATCGTATAATAATTTGAATGAACTAGTTCAAAAGATACAATCGTTAAAGCAACTCACCCTCTATCACATTCCCCCATTGATGGAAAAAACTTTATTTGACCCCCACCATACAAAATGGCCTGTAGAAAAAAATGCTATACCACAATTTGAAGTGACACCCACCCTAAAACTGCTCAGGAGAGGTTGCCCTAACATAATATGCAATCAGACCTTGTATGTGGTGTGGGTTGAGCAAGACCCTTTTTTAAGGCCTAAACAGGAAATAGCTCCTTGACTATAATGCTAATTGATGAGTGCACTCTGCTGGCCAACAAAACTGCTAGTCGCTGACCCTACCTGTCAATACACCCGAGAGGGGCTTTTTCGTCATACTGCTGACCATATTTTGTCTGAACAGGGAGAATTACATCTCAATATGTTGACCAGAATGAACACATGAACAGCTAGAATAAAAGCGTGGCTGGAATATAAACACTTCTGGTACTTGTGATGAATTTTAGAAATATGCAGTCAGTATATTTGTCTGTGGGGTCATACGACTTCTTGTCAGTATCCGACATCGTTTTTCACCACCCTTTTAATGTTGCATCTAAAGATATCCGTGATTTAGTTGAAGCATTCTAATTGGAATTTAATATAATTGGAATTGTCAGTATTGAAATGCGATCAGTCATAAAATTTACAATACAAAATTAAAAAAAATAGGCAGGCAAAGAATTTTTGAAAGGTATATTATATGAATATAACGTTCAAATATTTTAATGAATAATTTACAAGATACTAGAATGAATAGCTTTCAAGAAATATATAATTCGTTTTTGTAAATTAATTTATTGCAGTTTAATTTCGCTAGGGACTCTGGAACCTCAAAGCGAATGAATAACCCCTGTCCGTTGTAAGTCTTAACTACCAGGGCAAGTAAACTTATAAACAACATAGATTTTATATATAAGAGGTACAGGGGCTTTGCTATGTTAGTATGTCAAGTTAATCGGTGGATCACAACGCTTGCCCCTTCTCCTGCACTCTCCCGTACATTGCGGTTTGGTGAGAGGCGCCCTACGATGCTGAACTCGGCTCAATTATAATTATGTCCATATAGCCTGAACTTTGTCAATGTTCTGCGTTCGTAATTTCTATGTCTCGCTTCCTTGAAAGCTTCAAATTTCGTGGAACTGAAATGGGGACGTTGAATGACGACCGCGTTCATTCCTAGCCTGAACGTTATCAAAGGAGACGCACACATGATCTTTATCTCTCGTTTCCTAGCAAAGCTGTATTTTTCCCGAAAAAAAAAGAGAAGCACGACACTGTTAATAATCAACTTCATTAACTAAGTTTCAAAAGAAATGCTACACTATTGCATTTCTTGTGGTTTACCCAGTTATGAACAAAAAGTTCATCAGGGATACCTGATACAACATAATATGCAAATACAAAGATAAAGCATTATCACCTCAGCATTAGTGATTATTACCTTTGACATGACTACACCAAATGGGAACTCGGTAATATCTTGTCAAAATGCTCAAGGATATGGCAGGACTAGAGGGTCCATGGGTGATTGAAAGTACAAGCAAGGCCGGTCAAGTTTTCATCGTGGATGAAAACAAGTTATTTCATCATCTGTCTTTGTTTTGTTGTTTTTTT
Source organism: Hanleya hanleyi (assembly GCA_036873755.1). Classification (NCBI taxonomy): domain Eukaryota; kingdom Metazoa; phylum Mollusca; class Polyplacophora; order Lepidopleurida; family Hanleyidae; genus Hanleya; species Hanleya hanleyi. Next base: position 38,288 of record JAVTVY010012699.1, read on the forward strand.
GTGTATTCCCAAATGGAAAAAATAGCGAACGAAAGAGACAAAAATACTCTATAATCTGTTGACGTATGATTTGTGACGTAATCAGATATTCCCTACGATGATCAGCTTACTGAGATACAATACATCAATGTATGGTAGGTCAACCAGGTCAAATGTCCCTATTTTTAACCACAGTTTAAGGTCATTTATTATTAAATTTGAAATGGGATATACATTCCGCATAATCTGCAATGCCATAACTGGCGCACGGGCCACCGATATAGTATGTCTTTCCATATTTTTTAAAAGAACATGCCTCAATCGAGCAATTAATAGTGTCAATGTCATTAGTTCAGCAAAGGAGGTGGACAGAAAGAACCACATAACTGGGAATGCCTTCATAGAGAAAGGAGAATTACATGGGGGAGGGGGGGGGGCATAGGAAGAATTTTTATGCAAACTGTATGATGAAATCCAGACCCACATATTCATTTCAGAACGACCATGCATATGCTCCGTGTTGCATAGGCAGGCGTGATCGATCAATATTTCACCAATGTATACCCGGGTGTGTGGGTGTGTGTGTATGTGCGTCACGTTTTCCGGTAACTTAAAAACTATTGATACAATTCACTCCAAGTTTAAAAGAAGATATAATTGGAAATAGCTTTCGGTCTATTGATTCTGAGATCAATAAGTCAAAGGTCAATATTCCTTCGACTAGAAAATCTGCAAAAAAATGTTCCATTGTATGAATTTGTACCAAAAATTGGGTATATAGCGCCATGGGGCAAAGAAGAACCTTGTTTTCTGTTTAGGTCAAAATGACAACCTTAAAAAATGGGAAAATCCCCTGTTCCAAATCCAGAATTGGTTCAAAACATGATGCCTAGCTTGAATATGGGGCAGAGAATAAATAAACCAATTTACTTTGAGATCAAAGGGTAGGACAAAGGGCAAGGTCACGGAGGCCAGAAAATGTGGAAAGAAATGAACTCCAGTTCAGAGATGTGGATTAAGATCAAATTCCAATTATACCTCAAACTCAATGCAAATAACTGAATTTGATTATTACCTTTCGGTCAAATTGGCGGAAGATGTATTGTCACTGGTGTCGTATTGTGAGATTCAGGATTGAATCGTGTTTGAATCCTGCATCTTATTTGATTATAATATGTCTTTATTAAATAAGTATGTCTTTATTAAACAAGAGCAATGATTTATGTATGTTAGTTATATCATATTAAGCAAGGTGCATATCATATTAAGCATGGTGGTATAATCGCATATGCATGTACCTATATATTGAATGTAAAAGGAGCATTTCTGCATGGCTATATTTTTTGTGAAAATAAATACAATCTTCTTTTACTCGCGTAAAAAGATCTTCCAGAGTAGCTGCTCGATAAAAGTCATATCTTACAATCTTAAAATCTATACAGTCGATAAGAATGTGTTCATCGTGAGATCTTTGTGGCATGGAATACACCTTGGGACTGGCTCCTTTTCAGCAAACACTCGTGAGTTAATCGTGTATGGCCAATTCTACATCGTCTAATCATGGCTTGATCGAAACGTTTCTGGCTGTTCAGATGAGTACAGTCTACTTTTTTTTTAAACTCGTAAAGTTTGTTTTTATCCATAGCATCCCACAAAGATTCAAACAACTTTCTCACATAAGCACAGATAGATGGTCTGAAATCACTGTATGGGATTCCAACAGGATCAATCTCATCAACTAGGGCTGCCTTAGGGGCCGTTCCCATTTAACGTTCGTGTTTCCATGGTTTAAACCATTTCGTTTAAACCATGCCACGAACGATGGGTGTATCGTTGGTTCGTTTTTAAAAAAAAAACATTGAAAAAACGAACGAAGATAAAACCATAGCGTTCGTTCGATGGTTTTCTGTAGAGTTTCTAGGGCTGTGACTCTCTGGAGAAAAAACGACCGAAAATAGTTCCGCCTGAGTGACGTCACACTAAGACACGCCAACACATTGCTTCAATGATGGTAGCTCATACGTGTAGGCCGTTAAACTGTAGGCTCATTTGTCATGAAAAAAAAGCTCGTGTATTTTTTTTGGTAAAAGCAAAAGCTCACTTGATTTTGTTCAATGATACTATAAAGACAAAGAAAAATTAGGGTGGCATTTTTTCTGAGCATTGTAGCGGCCCGAAATCCAAGATGGCCGCCATAATAGCAAAACGGCCTAAAGTTGACGCAAAAATTAACATGATGTGGCTTAGATATTTTTTCAGCATGTACTGTTTGGAAAATTGTATACAGAGGTGACCATAATAACAATAACTTCCACCTAACTAGTAATATTTTTATTTTGTACACTTTCAGACAAAAGATGGACTATGTATTTCATTACAGCTGCCAGAAAATTGACGTTCGAATCCAGTCTTCGCCAGCGGTTGTTCTCATTAGGTTAAAGGTTCCACTTGTCAATTTTATGGTGTATGGTGTATATACAAACATATTTTCTTCTTCTTTTGCAGGCTACCCCCACAGCATGCACAGCAACCATAATAAACAAAATTAGTTCATTAATGGTTTTCCAGGTACCTCTGATGTCGTTATTTGATTGATTGAATTTTAGTTCGTAGTAATTTGTGTTTGCAAGTCCTAGGATATGGTTTAGTTCACTCCTGCCCCACCGGATTCACAATAAATCATAACGCGTACTACAAAATATCGTATAGACAACTCTCACCAGGGCTTCATGGCGAAGACATGGGATGAAGAGGCACGTCTACCTCAACCCCAGGTCTCCGACATCCGCACTACATATTATCTAACTATATCTCCTCCATGTCACCCCATATGTTAAACTTCACCTCACATAAACTTTCATGAACATACCACACAGCCCAACACACACAGAAAAATCTACAAAGAACACACAGTTATAAAATCTCAACAGGCTTCACATAGAAATGCCATTAACGCATAAATCTGCATCACAGTCTTTATACACAGAAATTCTCTAACCTCACAGCAACTATCGAACCCAGGCGTCTCACATAGAATACTCAAACACACTTAGTTCATCACAACACATCAAATTCTCCCATGACTTACTACAAGTACAACGCCGCAGCGCAAATCTAAATTTTCGAACAACATCCAACTCCCGAATACACATCAGAGTTTCTCCCATATTACACGTGCGACGCCGCAGAACAAACCAGTGTTTTCCACACACTACACGTACAACGCCACAACACAAACCAGTGCTCAACACACCGGAGTTCTCCACACACTACACGTACAACGCCACAACGTAAGCCAGTGTTCAACACACACCAGGGTTCTTTACACACTACACATACAATGCCACAACATAAACCAGTGTTCGACCGCCCCCATCAGATTCTTCCACCATTTCATCCCCTCTCAATCCATCCCTATTTCCCTTGCTGAATACTATAAGTGTTCCAGAATATTTTTAAAAAAAATTCTCTCTTCTGAGAATCAAGGAAAACAAGAACATCCACCACCATCTTACTAAAAACATCAACATCAATTCAAACATAATCACACAAAAATGAAACACAAAAACATTCAACCTTGACAATACAAACCAGACAACTTGGACCCAAGACAAGGCTTCACAAATGGCAATTCATACAACACCACAAACTATTGGGGACGATGTCGTAACGGTTCATCAATCACGGACTGGAGTGGGAATAAAACTTGTGGCGCACAACCTGGTTCTCCCGGGAAGCCGGCGGTCAGAATTTCTGGCAGCCAGGATGGTAAACCGAGGATGCCCACCACATATGGAATCCACCCCACAACGCCAGCCACCCTGTGGATCACATAGCAATACACATGTTGCAACAACTGGACTGATGGCCAAGAATGTCCCGGGGACCAGCGTCCGTTCTCATATCTCTTAGCAATATACCAAGGGTGGACATCTACCATATCAAAAATGTCCTATCTCAGTTAAAAGACAAGAGCCGGACACTCGTAGCCACCGGACACCCCGAAAACCGCAGATTGATGAACACTTGGAAATATACAGGGAATAATCCCGAACATCTCCGAGAGCCAGGCTGCAACAATTGCTGCCGTCGCCGGAACGTGTCGGCCCGGGGGAGGTAGGCCTGGACTATAAGGGCCACGAAACCTTCTAAGAAGAGCCAGTGTCCGGCGGAACCTCTAAAGGACATCCCGCCACCGGCAATCCAACGCGACCCTATTGTCTAGTTGACCCAATCGGCACTCATGAACATCCGCCCCTCCACCCAATTGACCCAACTGTTGATCCTATTCAACCATTTACTGACCTTGGGCGTATAATTCACTATCCAATTGGTCCAGACTTCCAAGAAGTCTAAACCTGTTACCTATCCCTTCTAGCCTATAGCTCGGCTATAAGCCTGACACTAAGCTAAATCGCCTACATAGAATCTTTAAGGCTAACCAATCTGCTCTAATCCTTCAAGGCTACCACACATATATCTCGACTACTTCTCACCCCCTTCATTTTTTTGCAGTGCTTCCTCTATGATCATTAACACATCAACGGCCCCAAATCTGCCATGTCAACCAACGTGGAATGATATATATGGTATATGCAGACAAATCAAAAAGAAATAAGGAATACTCAATCACAATCCAATCAAACACACCCAAAGACCCTCAGCAATTCTCCAATCCAGAAACTCACTGAAACAAATGAAAGTCAGTCCAAAGTGACACACGGTTGCTGCACACAATTCAAAAGAAATAAAGAACACCAATTACAATCTAATCAAACAATTTCAAAAACTCTCAGCGACCCTTCACCTCAGAAACTCACCGAAACAAACGAAAAACAATCCACACATCCTGTCCCCTACAAAACACCAAACCTGACACAAACAATAGTGTCAACTCCTCACGCTCAGCGATGCTCCACTTCAGAAAATCACCAAAACAAAAAAAAAACAGTTCACAACAGTGTGTCCAAACTTGACACCAAAAATAACCCACAGTGTCAACTTCTCAGACCCAGATAATAATAATAATGAAAAATATTTAAACATGTGCATTGCTCAAGTTCAAAATAATGAAACACATTCATGAACCAAATGCACACGTGTTACCGCAGTCAACACGCTCCAGTGTGCTTATTCAGCTACATCCATTAGCGAAAAAGAAAAAGAACAAGGCCCATATCCAGAACAAATGCAACACGTGCTACCACACAGTCAATGCGTTGCAACTTCTCTGTTAATCTTGCACCATTTCAATTTACAATTAATTATGTATAGAGCACTAAAGAAACCCAAGGTGGACCTTGGGGGGAAAAAATCAATTATCAATTGTGCCCGAAAACCAAAGCAGGCCACCGGTGTTCAAAATAAATAAACCTTCAATCAACACTGTCTCCCGTGCCTGGAGAAATGCAACACAGAATACAAACTGGATTGTTAATTATGTATTCTTTGTGATAAATACATGTCTTCAAATGATACTTGGTTTGTAATTACAAAATGCTGTTGGCTCGGTAATGTCTGCAGAGGTATACTAGTAGCCTACAATTCTGGGTGTGCGGCGCCATTTTCAAATTTGGCAGGTAGATCATGCATATAGCTTAAATTTGATGATTCCATTAGTTTCCTTGTCTCAAAAAACTTATATTTAGATACTTTATTTGTAATTGTATCATATATACTTGCGAAGATATCGCATTTTTGGTGTGCGCCGGCTAATTTGGACGCCATCTTGGATTTCATACCCTTAGAATGTTCAGAAAAAATGCCACCCTAATTTTTTTTAAAGCTTATGATACCTTCTTTCAAAATCAAGTGAGTTTTTGCTTTTACCAAACAAAATACACGAAATTACAAATGAGCCTACACTATACCGGTATATACCCGGCGCCGTATTAAACTGACCAGGGTGTGTGTGTGCATTCCGACGAGGATTTATAAATATAATCTATCATGGACTTTCAATGTTGTAATTCAACACTGTTGATTTAACGACGAGAAGCCATACACATGATCATTCTGTTCAAAATATTTCAACATAACCACGAGTGAGAACCCATATAGAGATTCAGTCTGTTCCGATAACTGGTTTATATAGTTTGTCTTATTTTCTCAAATACATGTATGCTGTCGGCATCAAACAAATAAGATATATAATGTTAATATTATTAACCCATGTGTGGCCAGAATGCTTTCTTTTGAGACCACTTTGGTTACAGTTTGCGTGTTTGTCAGTTGGTTTGTGTTTCTCTTAGTGTACTTTCTGATTGTTTTAATATTGAACTTTTCTCTCTATCTAAAACAGGCAATTGAAGAAAAATGGGTACTGTGGATATTTGTGAAAATAAAAATAGGGTAGCATGAAACGGTGAGGACAGGGATAAGACTGTTACATTGAGAGTGACAAAGGACTAATATTTGTATAGAATTGGAAAGAATTAAAAAAAATCATTATGATTAAACGAATCCGCATACAGCGACATTTCAGGAAGCGACATTTGGCACAAAGTGAAGAGAACGACATTTCGACACACGACATTTCGGCACGTTTTTTAACGAGCCAAATCATATTAAAAATTACGATTTTCTTATCTTTTTTAACATATATTAACATATAAACAGACTATTTTAAGGGTTACCAAGTTGTAAAATTTTGGCTGCGAATATCTGCGACATTTCTGCAACTTTTTTCACATAAGCAGTTGGTTTTAGAAATGTTGTGAATTTCTCATAGAGCAAATAGCATTATATAAATATTCTATCACTAGTAAAAACCTCACCAATCAATCGCCATCAACCTTAATATGTGAAAAAAGTTGCCGAAATGTCGCGGATAATCGTGAGCAACTATGATAACCTACAACTTGGTAACCCTTAAAACGGTATGTTTATATATGTTGAACATATTTTAAAAAAAGAATGTGAAAATCTTCACTTTTAGCGCAATTTGGTCTGACAAAAATGGGTGCCGAAATGTTGTACCCTTCACTTTGTGGAAAAATGTCGCGTGCCGAAATGTCACTTGCCGAAATGTCGCGTGCCGAAATGTCCTGACACCGATTAAACACGGATACTGTAACCGTCTTACTATCTGACCACTGAAATTAAATATTACATAATCCCGATATTGAGTATCGGCCTGACATATAGTTTCAAGATCAAAACAAACACCCGGCCCCCACCAACGGCACCGCACAACTCAGCTTAGACAAGATTCACCAAAATTTCTTGTATTGTTGAATGATTGATATTATTTGTATTTAAATTCATTTAAAAAAATACGCTTGTTCAAGTATTATAGATTGACCCTATCTTGCAGCGATTTGTGAAGAATTGAATGCCTATTTTCGATGTCAACACAATTTAGTGTTATTCTTAAAATAAACATTTTCATTTCAAAGTTATTAATCATTTGAAATGCCATCATGCCATGTATTTTGCGATACATACTGAAATTCAAATAAGCGTGGCTTGATTTTTACAGCAAAATTTGTCTATCTGGCCTATGCATGTAACGGCTCACATGGCTCAGTGAAACGGAACATCGCCGAGCTCGGGCGCTGGTTGGTTAAACTGAGATATGACATATGCCCTCACTGAAGAGAAGACCATGCATGGGAGGTGATGAAGTGTACGAGATTCTGCAAGTCTAGAATATAATTACATATGTTGTTCTGAAAGTATATCAGAATGGGAGAAAATCTTTATTGATAAATATTTATTTGATAGCAGCTTGACTTGATGCTTCGAATCGTTAGAGATTCCTCCGTTATTCAGACAAATGATGGCATTGAAGACCACAGCATGGACTGGTAATTCGATTGAAATTGTAGTTTAAGTGCCGCTTTCCATACGGATTTCGCGGCCCATCAACTCAATGTTTTATTTACCTTTCACGGTACATTTCCTAGTTCATTTAAGATCTTTTGCAGCGCTAAATATTAAAATAAATAATTAAATAATAAATAACAACGAGAGAGCAGAGGGGGATATAAATAGAAGTAAGGAAGAATCGGCTAATTCACTCGAAACCGCAGAATTTTAAAATGAATTTTAATCGATTTAAGTTTTTGAGCACTCCATGTCAGCGTCCTCATGGACAAAGCAGTACCGTTGATAGTAAAACGTGTGTGACCGTAGGTCCAAAACTTCATTGCGCCCTGAATTACTTTAATTATTTGGTTAATTTGCTGGACACAGGAAATCAGCAACAAATAATACAAGGTCAGCATATTATTAAGGCACGCCTGCTAACAATGTTGTTTGAGTTTTTTTTCTTTCAAAGAAAGTAACCCCTCCGCCCCCCTCCACTTCGCTGTTTTCTTAAGTCGACGGTTTTCACAGATCGACTATGGTGTGACGTGTGAATCATCAACACCTCCAATTAAGATTGTCAAGCAGTCTTATAATCTCTTTCTTTGAACTTGTTTTGATATCTTTGGCAGAGAATTCGTCTACGGGAAGTTCATGTCGAGTTAATTTGGGAACAATCGGGACTAACTGAGAAGAAAATAAATACAATAATATAGATTCATGGAAATAAAAAAAAAACGTTAAAACTCTTCAATTCCAGTTAATAGCCTTGCGTCCGGTTTACAATTATTAGAGGTCAATAGCCGCGTGAAATAAACATCACTAAGACTGAGTTGAATTTGCAATCAACGCCTCTAAACTGATTGTTTCACACAGTGAAACTAACAACGCGCTCCGCCTATGGCCGACATATACAAACAACTCTTTAACCGGAAGGTAAAGAATTCATATTATTTTCTGCGATTCAGTATCAACAGGTCATTTATGAAGGAAGGTGCACCTGTCGGTGTCAGTAACACAAATGACATGTGGATTTATTTCCAAAATCGACCGTAGTTCATGTCTTATTTCGCGTTATGACGTTAAACACTATATGGTTGTCGGTTATGTTCTATGTATTCTGCAAAAGAGGCAAAGAATACCCATAATATGTTATTTATTCCGCGTCGGATATACAATCAATTATCCAGGTAAGAGAATATAATTCAAATATATATTCATTAGAGATAAACGAAACGTTTTATTTCAACTGGATTAGGAAAACCTCAGGACATGGACATGCCCATTAAACGTTCAATAGCATGGAAGAAAGACGTTTGGGAAAAACATCTTTGTCGGGATTCCATTTTGGGCTGCGATATACGTATACGACAAGCGGTCCCAAAATTTGGTGCCCTCACAACACTCCGATCATCTAAGAAGCTACGAAACGGCCAAAGATACGGACATATAGAAACCGGGACCCCTTCCAGATTACCGATAAATTTCATGGTGAGAATACACATATCTTACTGGTGAGTATACACATCATACTGGTGAGAATACACATATCATACTGGTGAGAGTACACATGCTGGTGAGAATACACATATCATACTGGTGAGAATACACATCATACTGGTGAGAATACACATATCATACTGGTGAGAGTACACATGCTGGTGAGAATACACATATCATACTGGTGAGTATACACATCATACTGGTGAGAATACACATATCATACTGGTGAGAGTACACATGCTGGTGAGAATACACATATCATACTGGTGAGAATACACATATCGTACTGGTGAGTATACACATCATACTGGTGAGAATACACATATCTTACTGGTGAGTATACACATCATACTGGTGAGAATACACATATCATACTGGTGAGAATACACATATCATACTGGTGAGTATACACATCATACTGGTGAGAATACACATATCATACTGGTGAGAGTACACATGCTGGTGAGAATACACATATCATACTGGTGAGAATACACATATCGTACTGGTGAGAATACACATATCATACTAACTGGTGAGAATACACATATCATACTAACTGGTGAGAATACACATATCATCCTGGTGAGAATATTTGCCCTTCATATGTACGTAATCTTTGTGCTGGATAATGCATATAGGTATATGGTCCTCAGAATAAACATCCATAATCAATATTCATTATTTAACTAATTATGGCTAGAAATCATATATAGCTCATATATATTGGTACATGTACCATACATTGAGTTGACATTATGATCCATAATGCTATTGTTTATGTGTATCCTGATATAAGACATTAGCAATTCCAGGTGATAATTTACAGTACCAGACTGAGAATCTAGGCTAATGGATCAATGGTTTCCTGACTGAAGGAATCTTCCTGTGTCTCAGAACATTAACACTGGGTAATGAGAGTGTGTATTCACCATTATACCTGGACATATGCTAATGATTACAGTAATTTGTTTGGCTGACCAGCTGGACAGTGACCTGGGTCTGACCCAAGGTGATCAGTGTTTCTCCTTAATGAGACATCTGACCAGGAGTCCTGGCTGCGCATGAGTGTCGTCTGAGGTTTCCTTCAGTGATCACAGACGTGGGGAGGGCCATACCTGGTGTGGCTGGAGGCTGTATGGGGGACAAGCTCTGATGACTGGTAGACACCAGTGGCGCTAATAGACCAGTACTACCACTTTCACTGCTAGAATAACTCCTCTACATGTGATTTTTATCAGCCAAATGCTAGAAAATGTGTGTCAAATCCAATCGGCAGGGTTTTTTTGTAGCATTGTCACCTGAGGAATTGTGATCAGGTTCTGGTTGCTGTGATATGCATGTTAATGGACTGTAACATGTGGACATGTGTAATCCATATGTTGTATGGTAGATAAAAAATCACCTTGATGCTGCTACAGTTACCAGGCTAGCCAAGCTTCAGCCATTCTCTATCCCATCAGACAATAATACTGACACTGTGACATTTTACTCAAAGTTCCAAGGTAGTAATAGTTGACATGTGAGCTGTTCAGGCCGGGCACAGGACTCTGGCAGAATTCTGAATTGTGATAGAGGACGGAATCAGAACTAGTGAGGTGGTGATATTCCTCAAGACACCTCCAATTAAGATTGTCAAGCAGTCTTATAATCTCTTTCTTTGAACTTGTTTTGATATCTTTGGCAGAGAATTCGTCTACGGGAAGTTCATGTCGAGTTAATTTGGGAACAATCGGGACTAACTGAGAAGAAAATAAATACAATAATATAGATTCATGGAAATAAAAAAAAAACGTTAAAACTCTTCAATTCCAGTTAATAGCCTTGCGTCCGGTTTACAATTATTAGAGGTCAATAGCCGCGTGAAATAAACATCACTAAGACTGAGTTGAATTTGCAATCAACGCCTCTAGGTTAAAACGAACTAAATGACGTCACTTCCGCCAAAGGTGGATGTTCGTGGTAAGCATATCCCGCATTAAATGCTCAGTGGTGTTATTACTGGATAATATCATAACTAACTTTTATTGTGTTTCGCTAACTTAGTAAGTGTCGATTAATTTCTGAAAAAATTGTGACAGTCCCGAGCCTGTGTTCTTTTCAGCGCATAATCAAACGACGATACCCACGTGACCAGCTCAGACGGTTGAAAACGGCTCGTCTCAGAAGGCAGTTTACGTTATCAAAAATCAATTGGACATGAGTGTGGTTTGGTACATACCACGTGAAGTGGGAGGAGTGGTAATCAAAAACATCAGTGTGTAGTTCCGGGCTAAAGTTCAAGAAGGTCAGTTTTTCAGCGGCGAACTGAACCTGTTTAACCTGGAACGTAATGGGACAAAACTTTAGTTCATTGTTACCTATAGATGTGACATAAATTCGGAGCTTGCTGATTCATATTTCATTCCGTCATCAATGTTTGGCAATATTATCTAATTGGAATAATCAGTATCAATGAAAATACTGAGCAACTCGTGAGTTTCATACACATGGGGCCCTTTAGGGGAATCCTAGACGATAGCCCCGAAATAGGTGTTTTTTATCAAAGTTTGTGTATTTCACCCGAGATATGGTGTTCTATATCCACGGCGATCGTAATTTTGCAGTTAATTTTTATCTCGTCCCATTAGAGGATGCTGAGAAGGGAAGTGCTAGATATTCCAGTGGTATAATTACTAAAAATAACTCGAACCCCCCCCCCCCCTCCCCTCCACAAGCTCGCAATTCCAGGCGGGAGGGAGGGTCATTAGGTTCCGCAGTTTGCTCTAATTATATGAAACAGATGAATATGGACAAAGATTTCAGTCGGAGACAATTTTACGTGAAATTTGCAACTGATCTCCCGACCAATCAGCAAATTTACTCAAATTCCCAGGCTGAAATTTCACAAATTCGCTTCTATTTTAGCTCTCCGCGATCTACAAATCACATTTGACTGATGGAGTTATTTCCCTTGATATGCCTGCGATTACATCACTTTCTTGCTTAACTGTCATATAGGATGTGGTACACATATATGGGGAATTGTGCCCAGGTTACTCCCTAACTTAACCAGAAAGATGTTTTAGCGCATTAGGACTTATATAGTGTAGATGTCAAATTTCACTGATTGCAAAGATGGGGGGTGGGTTACAGAATTAGCTGCAAAATATTTATTGTTTGGAGCTTGGCTAAAATATTACCCTCGGTACTTCTTCAGATATTAACCTATCTGTGGTATCAAGAGTTTCAAAATTTTCATTCCTTTAGGTTAAAACGAACTAAATGACGTCACTTCCGCCAAAGGTGGATGTTCGTGGTAAGCATATCCCGCATTAAATGCTCAGTGGTGTTATTACTGGATAATATCATAACTAACTTTTATTGTGTTTCGCTAACTTAGTAAGTGTCGATTAATTTCTGAAAAAATTGTGACAGTCCCGAGCCTGTGTTCTTTTCAGCGCACAATCAAACGACGATACCCACGTGACCAGCTCAGACGGTTGAAAACGGCTCGTCTCAGAAGGCAGTTTACGTTATCAAAAATCAATTGGACATGAGTGTGGTTTGGTACATACCACGTGAAGTGAGAGGAGTGGTAATCAAAAACATCAGTGTGTAGTTCCGGGCTAAAGTTCAAGAAGGTCAGTTTTTCAGCGGCGAACTGAACCTGTTTAACCTGGAACGTAATGGGACAAAACTTTAGTTCATTGTTACCTATAGATGTGACATAAATTCGGAGCTTGCTGATTCATATTTCATTCCGTCATCATTGTTTGGCAATATTATCTAATTGGAATAATCAGTATCAATGAAAATACTGAGCAACTCGTGAGTTTCATACACATGGGGCCCTTTAGGGGAATCCTAGACGATAGCCCCGAAATAGGTGTTTTTTATCAAAGTTTGTGTATTTCACCCGAGATATGGTGTTCTATATCCACGGCGATCGTAATTTTGCAGTTAATTTTTATCTCGTCCCATTAGAGGATGCTGAGAAGGGAAGTGCTAGATATTCCAGTGGTATAATTACTAAAAATAACTCGAACCCCCCCCCCCTCCCCTCCACAAGCTCGCAATTCCAGGCGGGAGGGAGGGGCATTAGGTTCCGCAGTTTGCTCTAATTATATGAAACAGATGAATATGGACAAAGATTTCAGTCGGAGACAATTTTACGTGAAATTTGCAACTGATCTCCCGACCAGTCAGCAAATTTACTCAAATTCCCAGGCTGAAATTTCACAAATTCGCTTCTATTTTAGCTCTCCACGATCTACAAATCACATTTGACTGATGGAGTTATTTCCCTTGATATGCCTGCGATTACATCATTTTCTTTCTTAACTGTCATATAGGACGTGGTACACATATATGGGGAATTGTGCCCAGATTACTCCCTAACTTAACCAGAAAGATGTTTTAGCGCATTAGGACTTATATAGTGTAGATGTCAAATTTCACTGATTGCAAAGATGGGGGGTGGGTTACAGAATTAGCTGCAAAATATTTATTCTTTGGAGCTTGGCTAAAATATTACCCTCGGTACTTCTTCAGATATTAACCTATCTGTGGTATCAAGAGTTTCAAAATTTTCATTCCTTTAGGTTAAAACGAACTAAATGACGTCACTTCCGCCAAAGGTGGATGTTCGTGGTAAGCATATCCCGCATTAAATGCTCAGTTGTGTTATTACTGGATAATATCATAACTAACTTTTATTGTGTTTCGCTAACTTAGTAAGCGTCGATTAATTTCTGAAAAAATTGTGACAGTCCCGAGCCTGTGTTCTTTTCAGGGCACAATCAAACGACGATACCCACGTGACCAGCTCAGACGGTTGAAAACGGCTCGTCTCAGAAGGCAGTTTACGTTATCAAAAATCAATTGGACATGAGTGTGGTTTGGTACATACCACGTGAAGTGGGAGGAGTGGTAATCAAAAACATCAGTGTGTAGTTCCTGGCTAAAGTTCAAGAAGGTCAGTTTTTCAGCGGCGAACTGAACCTGTTTAACCTGGAACGTAATGGGACAAAACTTTAGTTCATTGTTACCTATAGATGTGACATAAATTCGGAGCTTGCTGATTCATATTTCATTCCGTCATCAATGTTTGGCAATATTATCTAATTGGAATAATCAGTATCAATGAAAATACTGAGCAACTCGTGAGTTTCATACACATGGGGCCCTTTAGGGGAATCCTAGACGATAGCCCCGAAATAGGTGTTTTTTATCAAAGTTTGTGTATTTCACCCGAGATATGGTGTTCTATATCCACGGCGATCGTAATTTTGCAGTTAATTTTTATCTCGTCCCATTAGAGGATGCTGAGAAGGGAAGTGCTAGATATTCCAGTGGTATAATTACTAAAAATAACTCGAACCCCCCCCCCTCCCCTCCACAAGCTCGCAATTCCAGGCGGGAGGGAGGGTCATTAGGTTCCGCAGTTTGCTCTAATTATATGAAACAGATGAATATGGACAAAGATTTCAGTCGGAGACAATTTTACGTGAAATTTGCAACTGATCTCCCGACCAATCAGCAAATTTACTCAAATTCCCAGGCTGAAATTTCACAAATTCGCTTCTATTTTAGCTCTCCGCGATCTACAAATCACATTTGACTGATGGAGTTATTTCCCTTGATATGCCTGCGATTACATCATTTTCTTTCTTAACTGTCATATAGGACATGGTACACATATATGGGGAATTGTGCCCAGATTACTCCGTAACTTAACCAGAAAGATGTTTTAGCGCATTAGGACTTATATAGTGTAGATGTCAAATTTCACTGATTGCAAAGATGGGGGGTGGGTTACAGAATTAGCTGCAAAATATTTATTCTTTGGAGCTTGGCTAAAATATTACCCTCGGTACTCCTTCAGATATTAACCTATCTGTGGTATCAAGAGTTTCAAAATTTTCATTCCTTTAGGTTAAAACGAACTAAATGACGTCACTTCCGCCAAAGGTGGATGTTCGTGGTAAGCATATCCCGCATTAAATGCTCAGTGGTGTTATTACTGGATAATATCATAACTAACTTTTATTGTGTTTCGCTAACTTAGTAAGTGTCGATTAATTTCTGAAAAAATTGTGACAGTCCCGAGCCTGTGTTCTTTTCAGCGCACAATCAAACGACGATACCCACGTGACCAGCTCAGACGGTTGAAAACGGCTCGTCTCAGAAGGCAGTTTACGTTATCAAAAATCAATTGGACATGAGAGTGGTTTGGTACATACCACGTGAAGTGGGAGGAGTGGTAATCAAAAACATCAGTGTGTAGTTCCGGGCTAAAGTTCAAGAAGGTCAGTTTTTCAGCGGCGAACTGAACCTGTTTA